>VZRV01000198.1:270022-484109 GCA_013398115.1 Falcunculus frontatus | reverse complement strand
CTTCCCCACTTACTAAATTATCCTTATCTTGACCCGTGAGTTATCTTGCTTTTTGCTCTCTTAATACTCTTCCCCATTTGAATGGGGAGTGGAGGGTGGTGGTGCATAAGTGACTTGGCGGGAACTTAGCTGCGCCAGCTGGAGATAACCCACAACACCAAGGTAAGACTAATTACAAAACAAGAATAGGCAACCATCAAGAAATTTTTTTCTTCTCTATCTTTTAAAAAGGGATGGAAATCAAAGCAAGATAACCACGCCTGAGTCCCAGAACTCTTGCTCAGCAACTACTCATGCTATTGCATCTAACCCTTTAATTTATAGACAGAAGGACTTCTCTGCAAATATAGGGCAACATTACAGATTACGTTTTAAAAATGTGGATGTGATGGAAACTGGATTTCTGGCAATTTCATTATGCCTAATTCCATTGAAAGATAATATTAAAGCCATGGTTTCAATGACCAAATCTATATCACTAAAAAAGGAACATGCTTCAGCTTTGGGATACTGGTTATTCATACTACCTAAATTTTTACTGTATTGGGTTTACTGGCATTTACTTTCTAAGAAGATTCCCAAGCACGAGTTTGGGAATACCACATGACAAAGATCGTTCACAACGGGCAGCATGGATAAGTTTATGGTGGTTTGTTTCTCTCTGTTCTGTGTAAACCTTCAATACTATTTTACTCATGCATAAAAATATAAGCAAAATTATATTAATGGGTAAGAGCAGCCTGAAACTGAGGTGAAATCACGTAATCGAGTGTTATGTGAATGAGATGCAGCCAGGTTATGCCACTTGACTTCTAGGCTAGTGGTAACCTTATCCCATGCTATTTATCAATATAAATGGAGCTGATGTTTCCACAGGCTATTTTCCTTAAGCATGCAATGCCATGAGTATTGTAATGTATAAATAGCAATACGATATTTTATCAGGTTAAGAGGTATGTTAGCAGAAAAAACTGAAAAATTCTGATGACAGCACGACTTCTAGTTTCGAAACTGTGCTTTTCATAATAACGAATACAAATTTTTTTATTGTACTGAACAACACAGTTGAGACTAGTATTTTAATTTATTTATCAGGCAACCTTACAATACCTAGGCATTTACTGCTTGCTTCCTTTCTTCATTTCAATAGCTTCTTTCACCTTTGTATAGACCTGTCTGAAAAGTAAATTTGATTTAATTGTTGCTACTGATTAGAACCATAATGCTACCAGTGGCTATTTTCAGGTAATCAAGTTGGTTTCATTAGTGCTGCCAGGAGGGATAGAACACTGGGTGTGAGCCAGTCCTCTTTGGGATTTGAGTTGGTCTGATTGTCCTCACAAAATCCTTCAGTTTATTCTGATTTGGAACTGGAATGTGATTTAAAATGCAGAGCTAGGTGATCTGGGCTCAAGTGTGTACTGACTGTATAAATGATGTGATCAGCTACTTCTTTATTCGACAACGCTTCCATATTATATATGTGCAAGGCAGAGGGAACCTAGTCATTGCTGTTCATAGCAAAATATTATGTACAGCAGAACAAACACAAATAAATTTGCTTACAATTAAGCCACACCAAAGCTTGAAAATATCAGGCTGTCTTTGGCCATTTCAGAAAGTGTAAATTATTTTACATTCCTTTGTTCTCTTATAATATAAAAAGTATTGAGACCTGGTAGACTATTTATGGGGGGGTTTTAAATTTTCTTTCTTTATGTGTGTGTTTCTTTCATAGTGATAATTCTCTTTTTATGTTGCATAAGCACAGTTTAAGCCAGCAGCTGGTCCAGTTCTTAAAGCAAAGCATCTGTAGACAGTACAAAGGGGAAGAGCACAAATATTTTCCTCTCTGCAAAAACTGCATGCAAGTCTCTCTTTGTGCTGTATCTCATAGGCAACATCTTCATGGAAAGTGAGCTTTACTTTGACCGCTTGCAAAGTTTTTATTATCAGAAACAAATTTCTTCTTCTTCATGTTCTAGCTTTGCTGTATCACTTATTAAACTACCTATCAACTTGTATAAGATAGACCCATTACAGCGATCCTAGATCATGCATCTGAGTATCACAGCTCCTTTTTCTCAGGTTCCCAATTGGTCTCGGATGTGTCTGGTTCCATTTTTAGTAATGCAGGTGGTTAAAAATGTCACTGTTCATATTGTTACTGTACTGATTTGTAAAAGAGAATAGCATTCTTATACCTTACTTAAATGTCAGTTTTCAGTAACAGAACAAAAGTAGTCTCTCACAAGAAAATCAAAAGCTGAGTACTTTGAATACTAATATATTATTATGATGATTATTGCTATTATTTCAAGTGTCTGTTTACCTAAGGGTCTGCATTCCAATTGATATCCTGTTGACAATTCTTTTTGTAGAACATGTGGAGATTTTTGTAATAGTAAGTGCTTCTATTTATGCGTGGAGGTATTTAGCACGACCAGCAGGAAATCACTAGTAAAGGGAAGACTTGGCCTATCAGACCTAGATCAGACTTGACTCCATTCAATTTTGATAGATGTGAACTCTATTCTAAAGCCCAGTGACTGTGCTCACAATGAATAGAAAGCAGGAAACAGTGATTTCTCAGATTCCCTGAAACCCAAGTGGTTTGGGAGTGCCTGAAATACAGGTGACCCTTGCACAAATCTTTATTGTACTGAATTTGAGCAGGAAGTAGGTCTCTGTAGCCCTCCAGTCTCCTACACAACTGCAGCATTTCTCATTCTCTTGTCCTGAACCTGGTTTACCACGTACAATAATTTAAGCATTGATTTGGAGTATGGACTTTTATAATTTCACACGGTTGCATAATCACTACTGAATTGCAGTATTTGCCTACCCTGGTGAATATTTAGGTTATGTAATAGGAAGTAACATCACCTGGAAACACTTAGAACACACTGTTCTGGAAACACCTATGAAGTGATGGTTAGGGAATGCTTAGTATAAAAGACTGCATTTCAAAGTCTTCCTTTAAATTAGATAGAAGTCAGATACACATGAAAGTGACTCTAGGATGGACATGGAAACAAGTGACTCACAACATCAGTGGAATGCAGTAAGCAGTGGGTTACTTGAATAAACAGAGAGGGTTTGAATGACATATCCTTAGAAAGAAGAATAGGTGAAGGGATTGTCAAAAGTAGAAATGTGGAAGTACCTGATTTACCTAAGTGATTTAGTGTCTTTGGGACTCTGGTTGTAAAGTAGATTCAGAACAGCATAATTGTAAGCACATAGGATATTTTATTGGTGGAAAGTCAAATTTATTACAATAAAATACAAAAATTGTTTTATATATATTGCAAATATATACATGAGTTGGGAGTATTCAAAAGTGATGAGGTGATTAGGAAAATTATCCAGGAACATTCAAGTTCAAATCCTCAATCTAAACCTGAAAGAAGCAGTACTTAAACTTCTGCCTCCTATATCCAAGGTGAATAGTACAACCATACTTACCAGCCATGCTGGATTTGCTTATGGTCTTTTATTTTCCCTGTGACTGTCTAATGCATGTTATTTCTAACACATTGTGTGCACATGTTTATGCTTTATTTCATCCAGTGCTGTGTCTGCAAAATCATTACTCTCTCTAATATTGATGTAATATTTAAAATACCAAATATAATTAGTAACTTATCTTCTTCTTGGAGTCAAAACTAGAGTAGAATTTACTATTGCAATTATATTTTAAATTGGTGAAACATGAGGAAAGCAGATTTATGAACTGTGCTACTTGCATTCTTCGATTCTACTACAAGATGTCAGCTTACGCTTCAATTCACAAACAAGCACAATGGAAATTGTAACATGGCCCTTTCTGCTTTCTTCCAGTGTGGGCTGAATACCAATAAAATCACACAAGGTGAAATAGTTGTCTTGAAAAGCCTCAGAAGCAGAAGTGTTAGCTTTGTGATATTACAGGTAAGTCTCACTATTCATTTGCTTGCAGTCTTCTATCAATTGAATTTCTTCACTCCAAAACCAAAGAAAATAAAATAATAAGGAAATAAAAAGACAAAAGAAAATAAATCTATTGTCTTACAATTTTTTAGAAGTTTGAAAAAAAAATATAAAGCATCATTCTCTTTCTTTTCCACAGTAAAATGTTTTGAGGAGATTCAAAAATCAATTTGAGAATTTTCCTTTTGAGAAAGTTATCTTTTTGATTAAAGATACTCTTCTGGTTTCCTCCTGGCTCTTCAGTGGCAATTCTGTAACTTAGGGGAGGTAACTGGACTGGAGGAGGACATACTGAAAACTGGCAGTTGCTGCCTAACCAAGATTTGTGAATGCAGGAAATTGACTCATCATTGGACAGCAGGTTAGGAGATTCATCTTTGAAATATGTAAAAATATATCATAAGGGAGAGGGAAAAGAATAGCATAAAATATTTTTGGTGCATGCATTTGGTGAAAAGGTTCATCAGTTATTTTCATTTTTACTGTAAGGGGGAAAATGCAGGAGGGCAAATGACTCGGGTTGATTCAACCTCCTTCTCAAAAGAGGGCAGCCCTGGGTCTTGACAAGATGAATTTTGGGAATCACTAGGGAGAGAGATTCCTTCACCTCTTTGTGCAGACTTTTCCAGTGCTTGACCTCTTTCACAGTGAATAATATATCCAAGGAGAATTTTTCTTCCTCATGATTGTGGCTACTAGCCCTTGATCTTTTGTTGTACCCACCCAAGAGAAAAATCAGGTTCTTTACCATAACTCCCTTTTAAGTAATGAAAGACTGAAATTATATTCCTACCTATCCTTGTTTTCTCCATGCTAAGCTGTTTCAACAGCCTTTCCTGATATTTCATGTTCTTCAGCCTTTCAAATCACCTTGGTGGCTCTCCACCAGATTCTGTTTGTTGATATATCTCTTTTACCAGCGGTCCAAAACCAGAAACAGTTCTCCAGGTACACACACTGAATGCAAAATCACTGGATGGAGAAGAATAACCATCTTCTTCAATCTGCTACCTAAAGCCTCAATCTGCTAACTACATCCTTGCTAATACAGCCCAGTACGCATTTGTTCTTCATTGCTGTAAACATATCTTGATCCCTGGTCAGTTCCTAAAGACATGCTACCCAGACAGTCTGTTCCCAGCCTGGACTGATGATGGAGTTTCTCCATGCCAAGTAGAAGACTACTTTGTCTGTTTATTGATCACTATGAGATTCCTATGAGTTCATTTTTTCAATTGGTTTATTGTTTCATCAGCAAGAACAGCCCAGCTCTCCAGCATATCAACCAATATCCAGCATATCCCTAATTTGAAATAATACAAGAACCTGATAGGGTGAATTGTCATCAAGGTCACTGTCAAAGTTGTTAAAGTATCATCCCTTTAAATCAATTCCAGACGAATATGCCTTCATCACTAGGTACACTTTGAGTCATTGACCACTACGCTTTGGGTTTCATCGTCCAAATTCTTCACACAGATTAAACTTCACCAATTTAATCTTTATATCTTCAGTTTTGCTACCAGGACTCCATGGAAGATCCTGATATAATGGAGATAATTATATAACATTGATGTAATTTACAGAACCATGAAGTTGGCTTTTGCATATTTAGTTACCCCTTGATTAGGTTAAGAGTGTTAAGATTGTTAATGAAGTTAATTGTTGAGTATATTTTAATTAAGGTGTTGTTATACTGTTCCCTGTTATTTCCCCATTACCCAGTTAATGTTCACAAATTCCTTTTATATTATAATGTTTGACAATACTTTTACAAGTAATGCGCAAGTTAGATGTCTTGCAGAAAAAGCAGACCCTCACAGGTGCCCCAAAAACTATTTTTAGAAACCGACCATTCCCCTGTCACCAAGCTCCATGGAAACACGGAATTTTAATGAGGACCTTTCTCACCACTGAAGCTGATGACATCACTCCAGGGACTGTTCCCCTAGCAGCAACGAGCCATTGGCGAAAGAACACTGCCTCATTTCCGGACTCCACCAATCAACCCGTACCTTGTGGGCTGGACAGTGGGAAGTTATGGGAGGGACCAAGGGGGTATAAAATCCTCTGTCACACGTCAGGAGCCGCTTTTTGCGTCGGACTAGCTGCTGGTAAAGGCTGGTGCTGTGGTCTACAGGCCTGCCTCTCTAGCTAGAGACTTTGGTAAGAGACTTTGCTGAGACTTTGCTTTGACTTTGCTTTGGAGTAGCTGAAGCAACACCCAGCACTGCAGACCTCTGCCCTGGGCAGATAGCCTGACCGGCTCTAAGAGTCTCACATCACTGTGATCCTGGTTTTGCTATTTTAATTAAGGAATTGGGCTTTGTTGTTTTCCTAATTTTTTCTTTTTAATAAATTACTTTTCTTTTAATTAAAACCAAGAGTTGCCTTTATTCCTGATAATTGATATAATCAAGGTAAATGCAGTTCACTGCACTCCCTTCAGCCACAGAGCTGGTCATTCATTCAGAAAAGGAAAACACAATTTGCCTCTAAGAAATTGATGCTGACTATACGCAGTAATCTGTTTGGGGTTTTTTGTTTCCTTCATGTATCCAGAAATAGCTTTTATGACTATTACTTCTATGATTCTGCCAGGTAGCAAGGCTGACTCTTCTGTCTGCCTAAGCAGACATTTTGGATGTGCTTACTTTCTGGGGCCTCTAGGATAGAAGGTTAAGTAATTTTAGTTTCATTAAATTTAATTTAACGAAATTTTAGTGTCTTTCTGTGTATTTCAGCTACCTTTATTACCATAGCCAGCAGAGATTCCAGGTACCTAAAAGAATCTGGTGTCACTGGAGAAACCTTAGGGTACCTGAGACATGCCCACAAAAGTAGAAGATATGACCCATGACCTGCGGAACAATCATACTTTCCAACATAAGAAGTTGGAGATCAGGGAAGATGTTTCAAAGAATCTCAGATGGAAATAAACACATGTGCTTAAGAAACGGAATCATTCCATGGACAACTATTCTGAATCTGAATTACCCTCTTGGCTTCACTAGTGGCATTAATTAATCTCTATGGGTTGTGATGGAAGCCTAAGTTATGTTTGCAGCATAAATGAAAACATTAACTTTTGAACTAAATTTTACCCTCCACTGTCTGTACCTAGTTTTCACTTCCACAACATCCAGTAACAGGGTGTCCAAAGAGAAATGAATAGTAAAATATTAGGTTTTAAGCAAGCTGCAGAGCTTCACTGCTTGTGTATTACAAGGGTGTGTATAAAATGGAAGATGTCCCCTTGTTCAGGATGACGAGAACCCAAATAGATATGAATTACACAGAGAGATCTTCTTAGATCTCTTTGTAACAGCAAATTCTGTGAACTGCTTGTATTTTTACTGTTATGAACCTCCACTGTACAAGTAGTTTTTGCTAAGAACATTGGGGAACTTTTGTTGATGAGGGTCACTTCACTGATAAATTCCATTATTTATTCACAGCTCTATGAAAAAGGAAAAAAAATTGTTCTAAAGTTTCCCATTTTTTAATAACAGGAATACTGACTGTATCCTTTAGAGCATTTATGTTACTGCTTTGTTGTTTAGTAGGTTTTTTCCCCTTTCCCATATCTTTCTTTATCTTGTCTGAAATCTATATTTTGGAATTTAAAAAAATATGTAAGTACAGGTGAGACCTGAAGAACATCCTTGAAAATGCAAGTGTGAAAAAATTTTGCAGGGAAGAACAAAAATACAACAGTCATTTCTGCACTGCTATAATATACCAAAGTTTCAAGTCACTCTAGGGCAATGGTTAATGTCACCAAATTCTGCATCTCGTGTGTACAAATGTACAATAAAAATAGATTTTTGATTGACTCAGTTCTGCCATAAATTTAATTGGGGTTATAACCACGATAACTAACTTGAACTACACCACTTAGAGTATTCTTAATAATCAACCTACTTTATCACAACAGATAAGAATGACTCTTGTGATAACTTTTACAACAGATGACTATGGTGATAACTTGAACACTACACTACTTAGATAATTTTTAATGATAAAACTCTTTTTCTTAGAGCAACTAAGAATTTGCATTATGTTTATTAAATCAAAACAGGGATTAAAAAAAATCACCACTGTGTAGAAGTTACCGTTTACTTTGTGAAGTGTGGTTCTGTTAGAAAAGAATAGCGATTTCTAGCCTAAATAAATAAAAGTCTTAGGTTTCCCCTGAAAAAAATGCAGAAGATGATATGCAATTTAAAAAGAAAAAATAGCAAGAAAACAATAACATGAAAATTATTTGGAAACTTTATTTCAGAGACAAGAACTTGAATATTTTTTGAAATCCTAGCAATCTAGTGAGACAAAGTAAAACATCACCAAAAAAATAACAAAAAAAAAATTTAAAAAGTAATGTTCCTGGATGTCAGCTTTTAAGATTTTGCTCTTTGCTGAATAATAAGGAACTCTGAAAGCAAGCAAAACTAGCAATGCTTATGAAATAAGAGAGGGAGTGGAGGAAAGGAAAACAAAGTATATTTCTGAATCATGTAAAATGTACAGTGTTTTTGTTGAGCTGGTTCTGATAGCAAAACATGAAATGCCAATTCTGTGATAATTATCAGCTAAACAGAAAACTTCTTTCCATTTTATTGTAAAGATGATATAGTGTGATGAATAGGTCTAAATATCACAAGTCATCCCTTCGAATTTAATCGGCCTCCTCGTACAAATAATGTTGTCTGTAGCAGACTAAGTATCACAATTTTGTTTTCAAGATCTGACTCTGCTTGGTTCCCTCCTATAGATTAATGTCATTCCATCTTTTCAAATCTGCATTTAATCACTTTAGAAACAAGGGAAGAGAAGAAAGAAGTTTTGTTCTTAGCATGAAACAAACATATCTCAAGAGTCTTATAACTCCATTCTACCCAAACTGAAACGAGATTCTGTGAAAATGGCAGAATTAATTTTTGTCCTCTGCTAATCTCAAATATGTGCAAATTGGAAACGGAACAATATGTTGTTGTTCTTCTTCACAGTTAAAAAACGCAGCACTGATGATGAGCTGAAATCCTGGGTCATAGTGAAGAAAATTTGAATACAAAATTAGATATTTCTTCAAAAATGGAACATCAGATAAGCTCTCAAACTAGGCATAGGCAGCAGGCATGATACTTCTGTCATTAATGACTTGTTACTTGACACAAACCAAGGGGTTTGTGTGTGCGCATGCGTGTGTTTATCACTGAATTGTGAATTATTGAGTGCAATTGCTAGCAGCCACTGTTTTCAAATATACACTTTAGATATTAAATCTCATGGAAAACAATTTTCCATGAGTGTACACTTTCTAGAACTCAAATAAGTTTAACTTCTGGGATTTAATTATCAGAGGCTCAAAAATTGTGTTGTATTTGCACGGCAAGGCTTCAGGAGTGGTGGGCCTGCAGGGGTGGCTTCTGTGAGAAGCTGCTTCCTCCAAATCTGGCAGAGTCAATTCCTGGCAGCTCCAAAGACAGATGTGACACTGGTCAAAGCTGCGCCAATTAGAAATAGTGGTAACACCTATGTGATAACCTATTTAAGACAGAAAAATAAAGATAATGCACAGATGTAATGGTGGCCAAAGCGGGGTGAGAATATATGAGAGGAACAACTCTGCAGACACCAAGGTCAGTGGAGAAGGAGAGGAAGGAGCTCCTACAGGTGCTGGAGCTGAGATTTCTCTGCAGATCATGGTGAAGCAGCTGTGCCCCTGCAGCCCTTGGAGATCCACGGGTATGCAGAGATCCATCCACAGCCCGTGGAGGAGACCCATGCTAGAGCAGGTGCATGCCCGAGAGGAGACTATGACACTGTGGGAGGCCTGTGCTGGAACAGGGCTCTGGCAGATACCTGCAGAAGAGGAGCCCATGCTGCAGCAGGTTTCCTGTTAGAATTTGAGACCCCATAGGGGACCCATGTTGGAGCAGGCTGTGCCTGAAGGACTGCACTGCGTGTAAAGGGATCCACACTGGAGCAGTTAATGGAGAACTGTCGCCTGTGGTATGGACTCATGTTGGAGAAGTTAATGGAGCGCTGTATCTCATGGGACCCCAAAGTGGAGCAGGGCAACAACTCCTCCCCTTGAGCAGAGGGAGAAACAACATGTGATGAACCAACCATAATCCCCATTCCCTGTTTCCCTGCACTGCGGGGGGAGGAGGTAGAGCTGGGAAGGAGGGAGAGGTGGGGGGGAGGTTTTGTTAAGGTTTGTTTTACTTCTCACTATCATGCTTTGATTTTGTTAGTAATAAGTTCAATTAAAATATGTCTATTTCTAATTCTAGGCTATTTTACCTGTGACAGTATTTGGTGAGTGATCTCTCATGGTCCTCAGCTCATGAACCCTTTGTTCCCCTGTCCAGCTGTGGAGGGAAGTGATAGAGAGGCTTTGGTGAGTGCCTGGCCTCCAGCCAGCATCAACCCACTACAAAAACACATATGACGTTAGTAAAACACTGAGATTCACCCACTGAATTACATGTAGAAAGCTCTTCAGGAGTCATGTAGTGTGAGACAAATAATTGCCGTTCATACTCAGTAGCGTAAACTGACGAAGGAAGCTCTTGTTTTCCAAGAAACTGCTGTCAGCTTCTCAGACGTCTCACAAAATTTCATCAATCAAATTCATTCATCAAATCAAATCAATCACATTTTAAAAAGATGGGTATGTTCACTCAGGTGACAGGCAAGCAGTTCCATTGCAATAAGATTCATAACTAATTCGAGTTAATTTTAGGGGGTTTCTTCAAGTTTAATTAAGCTTGTATTTCCACATTCCACTTTACTGTGAGCTGCATAGCTCACAGTATTTTTTAAAATAATTTACAATTCATCAGTCTTGTTTCATATATAGTTAATAAGTAGAAAATCCTCTTCGGAAATTAAAGAGCCTTTTTACATTATCTTTATAATTAACTCAGTATTAAATTAATAATGGAGACATAGTAAAACTTTAAATTGAAGCTTTGAAATACAGAATTACAAATAGCTAATTACACATGAAAGAAATATGAGAAACAGGCCCACTTCAGGGGAAAGTATCATGAAACTAAATCAGTGAATTTTGTGTGTGCGTGTTTACAAATAATTTCCAAGCTACTGATATTTCTGAATTCAGGCTATAAATATATTGTGCTACACTTGCAAGCTGTATTGCCTGAGAAATTATGAATATTGTATTTCATATGTAACCCAATTCTGTTCTAAGGGAGCAGATGAAATTCTAGTGTATCATTAGAGGCATCTTCTAATACTTTTTATTCTGGCAGAATAAAGGTTTAGTCTCCAGGTAGTCTCAGCTATGCTATTTATAGTATGGCTGAGTGTGTGTCAAAAAGCCCACTCAAGCAGCAAGCCTGGCGAATTCTTGGAGCCAGTTCTGACTCTCATATAAGGATATGGATTTTGCTCCAGTTGAAGTCAGTACCTCAGTCTGGCGAAAGAGGAAATTATATATTCCCTGGGTTTGCTGTGGCACAGATTTGGAGCATGACAGCTGTTGTGTGTATCCAAACAGATGAACCTCATTCCTTAAAATAGGCATTCTCACCAATCCTCTCCTTACCTCCACTTTCACCATAACGACCCAAAAGATCAGAATCAGCTAATTTTTCCAGCGGACTTTTCTAATACTGAATCATATAAATAATTACTTTTATCATTCGTTTCCTAGCAGCGTTTACAATATTGGCATCAATCCTTAGAAAATATCAGTTTATTCTACGGGTAATTTTTACAACAAACTTTCTCTTAACCTTTTTTTGCCAATACTGCAATACTTGTACTACTGAGATGTTATCTATGTTTTAAATGACTATGTTCAACTTTTTATTTCTTTTCCTGTATGTCAATAAAGCTGGAACAATTTTCAGATCTTGTCTAGGTAAAATCCTAATCCAAACTTTAAAAGGAACTCTATAACATAAGAGGCAAACCCAAAACATATCAAGAAAGAATTAATTCACTTCTTTCTAACAGAATAAACAAATCTCTGCATGAATAAAAATGTATTATATTTCTAAATGAAAAGTCAAAATCCAAGCCCACCACTTATCAAAATCAATTCCTCAGAAAAACTCGATTGTGAATGTAAATTGCATGCATAGTAGCAACACTTTTCAAATCTCCATCACCTATTTCCTCTTAATACATATCAGTCTTATTTTTTCTCTCTTGCCAAATCACATGGGTTATATAAACTTTACTATTGAAAGGGAAGAATTTTAAAGTGAAAGGAAAGCATAATTTGAATGTAAATGAGAGAATTTAAACACATTTCTGAGGGATGCTTCTGATACTTGAATGACTTTACAAAATGAGATTTAAGTTGAAACGAACAGGGTGTGATTGGAATGTAAAGACTTAAGGATGTTCATTCACCATTGATAGGATATCAGAAATACGCCCAGAATAAATTGCCTGAAGACTTAGGGTTTAAATTATGATTAGCAAAAGTAACTGTTATTATAATTGCTGTAGCTGTTATGAGAGACCACAAAATAATGATTCAGTATGAAAATCAAAACATTAGATTATTTTAGAATGAGCTTTACAGAAACTACCAGTAACCAAACATCATTCCAATTGACTTTCTGCACCCTTGATAATTCTTTCTTGAATCATGGTTTCTTCCATAGAAACTTCTAACTCTTTGAGTAATATTTTACAATGCAAAAATGCCTAGAAGCCTCTCAAGTTCCTGTTCTTTTATGTATAGTTCCACTTGGAGAGGACTTGTTACCTCAGACAAGAGACCACTGTTGAGGGAAGAACAGAATCAGGTAGAGGAGAATGTTCTGTACATGCTCATCTAGTTTAGCCTCACTTAGTTAAAGACCTAATGTGCTCACGGTGAGAGAGAAGTTGTCATACACTCCCTCCATTGTCAATGGGAAGAGACAGGCATCTTCTTCTCATTTTGGGTTGCTGAACTCTAAATTGCCAGGAGACTACACAGAGAGTTTGGGGAGAATATTTTCCTAGTGGGATTCTTAATATCAACATGTTCAAGTTCTCCTTATTTCACATTGTGTGTATACACAAATAAACATAATCTTTGGATTTTTTATGATAATTATTCCAGTGCAAGCAAAATCTGAAAAAGGAGAAACTGGACATTCTGCTCATCTGACTGCCAAGTGAAAGGCACTTTGCCCTTTATATACCCGAGCCACTCATGGGACATAAATTGAAACTCAGACACTTCTTGAAAAGGGATGATTTAAAAGCTTCTATAGTAAAACTGGAAAAGTAAATAGGAGCAGAAGAAATACAGGAGCAGAAGGTTGAGTGGGTTAAAATGTCAGGAATAAGAGAAAAGTTTTTATATTTCGTACTTGTTCTCCAAACTGAAATAAATCCCACCAGACAGATATAAAATGTCTTGTCTGAAAAAAAAGTTTGTATGATATAATTTTATAAATGTGTCACTGCAGTCATCATTTTGCCATTAATTTGGTACTGTCAGGCCATTATTGGAGAGTTACTGTATTGTAATTCACCTTTCTTTTTGAATTCTGCTTTTACAATTTTTTTTTTTTAGTTCCACTGTAGACTGTGCTTTATTCCTTCATAAGAAAACAGTATTTCAAGAAACCACAAAGTGGACCAGAGAATAACATAATTCTGGGAATTGTGCTGCATACAGGTTCAAATTCTGAAGTTGATAAATGCTTGATGTGACAGAATTATTGAGAGAATTAGATATATGTAATATAATGTCTTGATATTAGTGGAGTACAAAACAATATTTCTTTGAGAACGAGATCTGGAAAGCTCCTATAAAAGCTAGTGATTCATTTTGGCAGGATAAAAAATTACTTAGATTGAACAGTGTGTAGTTTCTGGTTTGAAAATCAACTAATTTCTTGTGAAGCCATACAGCTGATATTCATATATAGAGTGACTGATAATCCCAAAAAGAAAGAAGGTAGAGGGGCTGTATCATATTCATTGCAATATAATCAATAAAGTTTCTTCAAGGAAAAACTCCTCAAAACAGGCTCATGCCTTAATTTTTATGAACACAATAAATTTTGCCCTATCTTCCTTGTTTTTCACCAGAAAAGCTTCATGTGTTCTACTTTCTGTTTACCTCGGTGGACAATATCAAATACTAGAAAATTAGATGCACAATACAAAATACGCATGATATTTTTGGGCATCACATTAACATTTAAAGAGATTCCTTCTAGATACTTAGCAAAGTTTAGTTTATTCTTCAGGTAATTTAGAGTTTCAAGAAGAAAGAGCTCCTTTTGAAAATTGAAAAAGAAATATATTTTTTCTGTATTAGCCTTAGTACTGGAATCAGTGCTGTAAGGTTGGTAAGGGTCCTCATTATCCAGTTAAGGCCTGTTCATTTTCACTTGCATCTGAAGTGCTTTACTAAACTGACTGTACAGAGAGAGCAGAACAGATGTAGTCAAAGATATAGAGTTAGTATTTCTCCTTTTCTCATAGAACACTCAAATGCAGACCATTTTCTTTCATGAAGTTTCTAATCCTGATAAAGGGAATTACAGAAAAAAAAAAGTAGAACTTAAGTAGGAAAATATATTGCACATTTTCCTTGAAAGTGCTAGTATCTTAAAAACATTCCTAAGAGTAGACAAGTTGCATAGGTTAGTTCTTATGCTATTTTGTATTTGATTAAATATAATAAATTTTTATGTTAAAAAAGATATTACAGCCAAACAATTGCATGACAACATATACTTGTGTGGTGGGTTAACCCTGGCTGCATGCCAGGTGCTCACCAAAGCCTCTCTGTCACTCCTCCTTCTCAACTGGGCAGAGACAATTAAGACAAGCAGCTTGTGGGTCAAGATAAGGACAGGGAGAGATCACTCGCCAATAACCATCACAGGCATAAATTACTTAACTTGGGGAAAAATTAATTTAATTCATTGCCAATCAAGGCAGAGTAGGATAATAAGAAATAAAGCCAAATCTTATAACACCTTCCCCCCACCCTTCTGTTCTTCCCAGATTCAACTTCACTCCCAACTTTCTCTACCTTCTTCCCCCGGGTGATGCAGAAGAATGGGAAACAGAGGCTACAGTCAGTTCATCATGCCTTGTCTCTGCTGCTCCTTCTTACTCAGGGGGAGTATTCCTCACACTCTTCCCATGCTGCAGTATGGTGTTCCTCCCACAGGAGACAGTACTCCATGAACTTGTCCAACATGAGTTCATTCCACAGGCTGCAGTTCCACAACTGCTCCAGCAGGGATGCCTTACTTGTGTTCTTTCTACGGGGTACAATCCTTCAAGAACAGAGTGCTCTATGCACGGCCCTCCCACAGGGTCACACCCTCCTTCGGGTGCAACCACCTGCTCTGCCATGGGGTCCTCCAGGGACTGCAGGTGGATCCCTGCTCCACCAGGGACCTCCATGGGCTGCAGGGGCACAGCCTGTCACACCGTGGTCTGCACCATGGGCTGCATATATATAAAGGAGAATTCTTGGTTCCTGCAAATAAACTGCTCTTTGTCCTTTTTATGATGTGCTGAGTTTCAGGAAGGTTAGCTGAACTTTAGAAAGTGTGTTTTGAGTGGAATATTATTGAGTGAAATAGCTGAACATTTAAGGACTTTTCCTGAGTTTCCTAGGAATTCTATTAACTAGGGTCTAATGAACAAAGGAAATAGTTTAGCCATTTTTTGTCTTCGGAGAGCTCATTTTGTTTATACAAATATAATCTAAGTTTGAATGAAAACTGATATGGTAACAACGATCATATTAGACACAATCTCAAAATTTATAATTTTGATAGTAAAATGTTTTATTGTGGAACTTCAGCTTTCAGAATATTACATTGGAATTTAAGCTAGTGCTTTTAAACTGTACAGCAGAGACTATACGATTTAAGAGAGGTGAGCTCCATTAAAGAAGAGACAAAAGTTAGATTCATGGTATTAAGGGTTCAGTATGACATTTATCTAATGAGGCTTCAGACGTCTGCCAGAGAGACATCTGTGCTTCCTGTCATAGAATCTACCTCCGTATGTCCAGTGGAAAGGAACCAACACTTTTATGGTCTTACACTCACAACCTGTTTGAAATAATTTCTTTAGTGACATGAATCATACATGTTCTCTTCAGAAATTTAAAAAAAATTGTGAAGTATCTGAGGCGTATTTCTGTGTCTTGCAGTATTTTGGAGAGTGGAGGAGCCTTTTTGGAAGATATATGAATCCTTCCTACATAAGTATCAATGACAAAGTTATCTGTGACTGAGAGAGATTGAACTGGATGACTAATGCTATTTCATGGGTAATGTCTATACAAGTAAATAAAATGGTTGAGAATGTGAGCTTGTAACAGCCCGTGATTGTGGACACTGTAAATTTTAGCACATGGTTTGTCCAAACCATCTCCTAGACACTTGCTGCATTGTCAAGGTAACTGCATGTGTCAGGGACCATTCTCAGTTTGGATCTGGCCATCCTCTTTTGAGGGGAAAAACGTGCTTGATGATACACCATTTAATCAGACCTTACAGGCCAGAGGATGTTCATGGCATGGTTAAATTTCTACTGTAGGCATTCCCTTTCTGTCAGAGCATTATTACAAGATTTGGGGCAATGTAAAGACAAAATGGTTCCATTTCTTCTAAACCGTTTTGGTACAGATCTTCCTAGGAGTTTCTAGAAATCTAGGATCTTGTGTAATGTCACTTAAATTTTACAGGAACATCTCTAACAATTTCGTGGCATTTCTGTCTTGTATCTGAAGAGGAAATATGCATTTCTTTCGCAGGTGAAACTCCTATAGTCTCCACTGGGAGTTCTGCCAATGGACGTGAAGAAGAATTAGTTCACTAGTGTTTTTCTGAGACATAATTAAACTTCATATTATCAAAACTCTGTATCTCTAAGCAACTTCTGACTCTAAAGCTGTATTTGAAACATTGTAAGGAACTGAGACATGTAAACAACATGTCAGGGAAACACATTTAAAAGGGAATGGTGATTTTTTAGATATAGTCCACAATGCAACTATAGGTTTGGGGTTTTTTACAAATAACAGAACACATCAAACAGCAAAGGAGAAAGATAGAAGAGGAAAAAGGATTTCAAGAATTCTGGAAACTATAAATATTTTTCCACTAGAAAAGAAAGAAAATATTGTGAGAAACTGTAAATTTCTGTAGCTGGGGGTGTAAAAACCAAAACTAATAAAAATTTTTTTATCATGCATGCACAAACTGATAAAATGTGGTGGTTTTAAGAGGGAATGAAAAATTAATATATAGGAGTTGTTAAAATTGTTAAGCAAAGTGTTACACTACTTTATGAAATTAACTTTATGCACATTACTATGTTATCTATGAAATATACTATAAAGAAATAAAGAAGATATCCCAGCAGAAAATATGGCCCATCCTGGTGCTGGCTAACTGCCTGAGACCATTATTTGCGTCCAAGGAAATTTAAACTTCATAAGTTAGCTCTGCAACTGACTGTCGTTCCCTACATTGCTTTTATTATTACTTTAAGTACATCAGAATCTCACCCAGCAGTGTTTCAGTTGAGAATTGACAATCTATTACCTTAACATAAAATCAGCCAGTACGTAGAAATCAAGGTGGTGTTGCAGTAAGGAAGCTGTGTTCAGAGCAATGAAGAGGAGAAGGAGCACAGAAATGTCTGAATTATCAAATGAAATTCATGGATCTCAGCATGATCCAGCATGAACTTAATCACCTTCTTTATTTTGTATGAATTATATTTCCTTGTGGAAAATTTCTCCTATATTTCCTTGTGGAAAGATTCTGACACATCTCATCTGGCAGTGATATATTTTGTTTAATTTCCAAAATAAATTAATGATCAATGTGAAGGTATGCATTCTTTCACCTCAGTAGTACTCTATAGCTTAAACACTCCTCTCTGTCTTTTGTGCCATACCCCATATTGACACATTTACATTATTTACTTGAGAGTACTAAAATAGTAATGAATATGCTTGAGGTGGGTTGACCTTGGCCAGCTGCCTGACCTCAGCCCAGCTGATGTCTCTCTCTGACTCCTCCTCCTCAACAGGACAGAAGAAGAGAATAAGAAGAAAAAGCTTGTGGGTTGAGATAAAGGCAAGGAAATAATTTACCAATTACTGTCACAGGCATAACAGACTCAGAAAAAATGAAAACATCTTATACCCACCCATACCCTTTTTAATCAGTCTCAACTGATAAAACTTCAATTTTCTCTACCACCTTTCCTGCTAGCCCCTGATGGTATCAGGGAGAAAGATGGGGAGTGGCAGGCATCTTATAACAGCTCTCTGCTGCTCCTTCTTCCTCTCACCTCTTCCCTGCTCCAGCAATGGCTTTCCACGGTCAGGTGGAAAGGTATGTGTTTATTTAGCTGAAGCTCAAATGCAGAGTTGGTGCAAAGAGGCTTCTCTATACCCCAAATACACACAGGGGATACAGCCTATCTGACTGGCATCTCTCCTACCACTCTTGGTAGGACCATGTATTAGAAGTTTTGCTCCCTTCAACTTTCATGTTTTTATGTTTTGATATTTTGATACCCATATTTATTTCCAGGTCCTCTATTAAGGATAACAGCACAGTAATTCAATACCATATTTTTTGCGAGAAAAGGTGACTAAGAGATTGCTTTCAAGCCTTTGAGTTTTGCCTTTACAGGTAAAGATTTCGCTTATAAGAAAATTGATGTTTGCATATGTACCATTTGGTCCCCATCATCCCAAACCATATGGGCCCTATGTTTTCCAGGGGGATGGATCTGATCTAGTGCCAATGGAGCCAGGCTGAGAAGTTTGCAATCCACTTCCCAATGCATCTGGTTCTTGAGGAAGTTATGAGAGCTGACAGAGTACCACGAAACCGGGTAGATGAAAACTGCAGTGACCATGTGATGGTCTGCCTGAACAAATGAGTCTTCCCAGAACTGATTGTGCCAAGATATCTGAGCTGTTTTTCTCTGGTGCCAAATCAAGTTTGACAGGGTTTATTAGCTTAGGATCAAGGCCATGGTAATATAGCTATTTTGCTTTAGCTTCGATTCTTAGCTTGAGCATTGTTCCTGATCTAATAAATTCTATAGAATTGAACTGGTTTTCATAATGGCAGCTTGGCTGCCTGTATCTGTTTAACATTGCTTTGTTATGCTCTGTTTTGAAGCTTGATAATCCACCATTTTAAAGAGATCATTCATTATTGGATCTCTCTGGATATAGCTCACACAGTTTTGATCAGGCAGAAACAAGAACATGCTTTTAAGTAAAAAAAATGCTTACTGGTAGCAAAGGGCTCTACTTCACTTATTTCTCCTTTTTTGCTTTTTCCCCTTCAATGAATCAGGCTGAAGGAAGCCAAACATCTTCATTGTTAGACATCCTAAACATGAAGTAAGTAGATATTTACTTTCTCTTTACAGTCAAAGGTGCACATAGCAACATTGGTTCTTACCTTTAGTATGCCCTCTTGTATATTGAGTTTAAATTCTCTAAATCAGTAATTTAGCCAATGTGTCTTCTGACATGAGTTACTGCTTGCTATTGCTTGCTTGAGGCAGAAAATTACCACAAGTTAGTATGGAAAGCCAAGAATCAAATAATCATATTTCATAGTTATGAAATAATTTTTGTTACATTTCTATGTAAAAATAAATCTCTCTCCACAATCCTTGTCTCATCAAACATTCTTATTATACTAAAAATATTCCCTAGAATTATTTGTGGAAATTATTCTTCAAGCAGTTTGTTCTAAAGTTTGGGATTTTTTAGACACAAAAAGTTTTGAAAGGATGCACAGAAACAGGGTGTTTTCTAGTTCTATGACTGTCTCTAAGAATTGGAGATTTGTGGTATTAATAGCAATGATTAGAGACATAGAAATTGTCTGCCTTTCATATCTTGCAGTATCAGCTTAAAATGGACTCCTTCAGCAAATAATCATGACAGTACACTCAGCTGTGAGAAAAGATGAAGAACTGTTTTTGTTTAACTGGGCAGGCACACAGCTCACTCCACCCCAGCAGGATGAGGAAGAGAATCGAAAAAGGTAAAACTCGTGGATTAAGATAAAGATAGTTTAACAGGACAGAAAAGGAACAGCTTTCAATTCTAGTCTGCTAATTCCTACTGCTCACAATTCACTATCAAATTGTTGTGTTGGAGCAGGTAATAGTTGTATGGCAGATATTAAAAAAAGTTTTAGTGTAAGTCAGTTAAAAAGGCAATCAAACAAGCTAGAAGTCTGAAAAAAACTCCAGCTCTTTTAGTCCCAGGGTTTGTTAGTCTACTGGCTTTAAGAGGTATTATTTCTCTGGAGGAACTCAGAGGCACAGACAACTTAGAAGTAATTTGCACAAGGAAATGTAATAAGGATCAATTTGTTTAGCTCTCAAGCTGTTAAAACGCTTTCCATTTTTTGTTCCATACTGGGGTACCTGAAAGCCTTTTTCTTTCACTCCATACATTATCACTGAGGGTCTTTCCTCTGAGTTTTTGCTTAATAGCAGAGTAGAGGTGTATCAACAGCAGATACTTTTGCAGACAAAGCCAGAGATAGCATTTTTCTTTTGATAGGTGATGAATAACACTAATTTTAATAATATTAGGCAGTTGAACCTATTTCCTGTACATTCTGATAGTGCCGTATGCTTATAAGTTGGAACCAATAATCAGAGGTACAACTCTCTTTTTTTATTAATAAAAAACTGTCTCACCATTTATTATTATTAAAACTGTGGTGGAATATCTAGTTAGTGCAGGGACTGATTTGTTGCAGCTTGCTGCAGGAAATTTAATTGATGAACAGTCTGTTTCTGAAACATCTGCTGAACCATGAACCTATTGAATGACTCCGAAGATAAGGGTATTTAATGCCCTAAGACTGGGCCAGAGTTATTTCGCTGCACTGCAACTAGGATGAATATATCAGATTCACAGAATATTCTGAGTTGAAAAGGACCCACAGTGATTGTCCAGTCCGACTCCTAAGTGAACAAGCAGTACAGGGATTGAACCCACAACATTGGTGTTAGCAGCACCATGCTCTGACCGAGTGAGCTAATCTAGAATCTAATGATTTTAGCAGCTTTGTATTTCAATAGAAATAGCCTCAATGGCCTGTCTTAGATCAACACTACTAAAATTATTTCTGTTTAAAATGTTTTAAAATATTATTTCTGTTTAACAACTTCACTTTCTTTCTAAAATTCAGATCAATAAATGGAAAGAGTAAAGTCAAATGGAAAAGTGATAAGGAATCTATCTTTGGAAAGCAACACTGCAGTATGCCTAAGATTTTTTAGCTATGCCCTTAATGCGAACAATCCGTGACCGTTTTAGCCTAGCTGGATGACAGTGAGAGAGGAAAAGTGCTGTTATACTCATCGCTGTGGAAAACCTGGAGACAAAAAAGCATTCTAATGACTTCTTGGACTTCTTGCATTTTGCAAAGACAGGCAGATCTCCTGTAACATGCTTCTTTGTATGTATGGAATTTTTGAAATACAGTAGTGTCTTTAATTTAAATACAGGCATTGAGTTTTGATCATTTTCTCTTGGATAAGGCTAGTAAAATCAGTTTGAATTATGTCAGTGGTGAATTTAACTTTGAGTCAAGGAAGTCTTAATAATTCAAGCTGGGACATACAGAGAAAGGATATGGAGAGAAGAAGTAAATGTAAATAATTTAGAAAATATGTACAAGTGGCAAAAAAGTTTATAGCTCATATAGCTATAGTTCCTTGCAGGACATTTTTCGGTGAGTATCTTATGATACTGACTCTTATGAGAAGCACAATGAGATTGCTTTTTTACTGTTTAGTTTAAATTGCCTGATGTCTAAAAGTCTATGTTCCTAAGTCACTGTCTAGTCCACCTCCAAACCTTCTTCTCTCTCTGACATGTGTTGGGGCAGCAAAAACCTTTTGTCCCAGTTCAGCATTCCTAGTCAGTCCAGTCTATCAGAAACCCTGCTTACAAGGGGACCCTTTACTATTTCCTAAAGCTGCACAGAAAATATGTATTGCAACTCATTTACCTCCCTTGCATTGTGAAAGCTGGAGACAAGAGGTCACCTTCAAGTTGCTTCTCGTCAGACGGTAAGACAGCAAATGCTTGCTTATAGTCAGATGGTAGCTATAGTAAAATCTGATACAAGAAAACTGAGAGTTTCTCAGACATAGTATCCAGCAGCAGTTTGGATCCTAAAAGGAAAAGTTCAAAATCTTAAAGACATGGTTTCAGAATGATTTCTTCACATTTGATACAGATTTTCATAGCTTCTTCTTGTGTCCATAAATGGTGGAAAAAATATGAAAAGAGAATCAATATAGAACACAGCATTTTGTGTTTTAGAGATTCTGAACTCTGTCAAAAATAGCTTATTCCAGTGTACATTATTTGAATTTAAGCATATTTTATGCTACTGATTTAGAATGGAGATAAAAAACTTGTTGTTGCCATATCTTTCCCACTGATTTATGTCACTTTTTCATGAGTAAGTTTGAAAAGGTCTTTTCTGCATTACAGTGATCCCCTATAATTCATTTAGCAGTTAGAGAAATTACAATGACAGAGCAAATCAGTAAGATATAATGTTTAGATCTGACTCGTTGCCAGCTCTGAGAGCCCTGATCAAATGCTTTAAATTTAATATTTAATGAATAATGGCTAAAATAAGAAACAAAATGACCTGAAAAAGGAGCAAATGAAAACCACTCAGGAGAGCTTGCATGTTAGAAGGAAAAATGGAGTAGAGATAACTTTAAAAGTTTTAGTTTCCACTTCCTGAGTTTTTTGAAATGTTGATACATGATCTCTTAATCATGATCTCAAACACAACACCTGCCCACTAGGATGCAAACTCAAGAGCTGGCATTGCTAACCTAGGAGTTAGCAAGTTAGCCTGACTCTGTTGTCAAAAAGAGTGTGAAAAACTAACATTTTGAACTAAAGTACAACAACCCCTGATTAAAAAAAAAGAAAAAAGAAAAAAAGCACCATCACTGAACCTTATCATGCAAACATGGTGAACAAGTTATTTCAACATATTCTCATTGAATTAAACGTTATTTTACCTCATTTCAGAGTTTATTTGTGTTATATCAACTTCACATGTTTTTTAACCTAACAACTTTGATTTTTAGTGTTTTGGAATTCTGTACCTTTCCACTTGTGTTTTTTCCTTCACTGAAATGCAATGCTCCCTTGTGTCAGTGTTATTTCCCTGCATGTTACATGACAATTCCAATCTTTCAAGGACTTTGACCACAGCACAGTTTCCACTGGAGCTGTATTTCAAGGGAGGAAATCCTTTACCTTCCCAGAGATTTTTGCTTGTACTTCCATCCACATACCTTGAGCATACCTAATACCGCGAAATTATATTTCAGTTTTGATGTGGCACTGATATATAACAATGTGACACTGTTGACCTGAATGGTTTCTGCATTCATTTTGGTTCATCATGAACTGATGTAGTTTAAGTGGTTTCACAGTGTGTCAGAATTAGATACAGCCCAGCAGGATAATTCACAGCACCACAAATAGGCACATTCATTCACCATCAATTTGATAGAGAAGTTAAGTTCCTTAGAAAGATAATCCGCAAAATCTGTGTGTGATGACAGAAAGCCACTCAGAGCAGATATAAAATATAGTGGTAACTAAGAACTCCAGAATTTCCCACCAGCTTAGATGAGTGACTCAGGACTTGAACATTTAAGCTCTTGGATAATTTGAAAGCTAAGATGGGTAGGCACCTAACTGAGCAAGGCTCACTCTTTTTAAAACCAGAGAAGCAGACTTAGGTCCCTTATTTTGAAAAAATAAACACTTTTGGAATCAAAGTAGTCTTCCCAAAAGCAGGGAATTAAGGTTCATTTCCAATGACAGCCAGAAATTATGCAGATGCACCCTGCTACTTTCCAGAGGACTTTCCAAACTTCCGGATAGGATTTGTCATCCCTGCAGGCAGGCCCATAGAGGGATATCTGGTTGGCGTTTGTAATGTGTCAGTCTCCTCCATAATGAGGTTCAGACTTCAAGTGTCCAGAAAAGGATATAAAGACAGATGCAGAGGGAATCTTTAGGACAAACAAGAGTCAGATCTGGTAAATCCTGACAGCTGCTTGAGTTGAGTGCTAATATCAAAGTAGTAAGTGTCTCCTCCCAAGTAACAAGCAATAGGGTAAGAGGAAATGGCCCCAAGCTGTTCCAGGGGAGATTTCGATAGGATCTGAGGAAGAATTTCTTCACTGAAAGGGTTGTCAAGAATTGAAATAGGCTTCCTAGGGCATTGGCTGAGTTATCATCCCTGGAGGTGTTTAGAAGACATGTAAGTGTGGCACTTACTGACATGGTTTAGTGGTGGACTTGACAGTGTTAGGTCAATGGTTAGACCCAATTTCAGTGGTCTTTTTTAACCCCAGTGATCCTATTGTATTCTTTTCAGATATAAGACATATTGTAGAAGCAAAGTGAAATCTATTGACAATACAAATACTAACCTACCCAGAGAATTTAAATGTTTCACAAATTAGCTGGCTCTGACATGTCTCAGAATTAAGATCCAGAAGCTCTGAATGATGCTACTTAGAAATGTACTTCCACGGCTGCCCATCCACGCTACTGTAGGAGACTATCAATTTCTGATGCAACAGAAAACAATGTGCTGTTCCTCAGTGGCACCATTCACAGCTCAGGATTCACTAAAACAGACAATGAACTCCTGCCAGTTTGTCACTCACTGTGCTCCGCTGCTCACACAAGTTCTATTTCTGACAAGAAAAGAGACAGAATTTCTTAGTCCGAGACAACAAAAAGTTTTGTATATCACCACTTCTTCAGAAGCTGAGAAGGACTTTAGGATCTCAGATTTACAGAATTAAAATGGTGTTTAGGTTATTTTCAGAAATGTCACAGGTCCTGTTTAAAATGCCTGAAGTATCCAACTGCTTCATGTAGAGAAAGTGACCGAGGTCCTCCTCAGTCCCACACAAATGATGCAGCAAGTCATAATAGAGAAAGATTAAATTGATGCCACACATAGAACTTGTCTGGATCTCATGTTTGCACTGAAATTGTAACAAGATAAATTTGGAGACTATCTGTCTCCAAATTCTGATCTGTTACCTCCACTTTGATGTGAGAGTGCTCATTTTCTGTTACAACTGTTTTGTTGTTCTGTTTACAATTGAAAACAGTTGGAAGTCAGGAAAATGCTGTTTAGCTGACAACCCACTCTGTCAGAGGTCTGACACAATAGTGAAGTATTCCTCTGTCCTTGACTTCTCGGTACAACAATAACCTTCCTTTGCTTCAGATGAGTTTTACACAGAGCTCTGATCCCTGTTGCCTGAAGTCAGAATTTAGATAACTGTTACGTGGTGTATGAAATTGTAGTCAAGATTATGACATAGAAAATTTCTAAATAATGCAGACAGAGTCTGTATGAACAGCACAGTATGCTGCAACATAAATTTAGAGGACTGTGTAAAGCTAGGCACCTTTCTAAATATTTAATCTTCCTAATGTATTTTTGCAGCTAGATACTCTGTTGAAACAACAAAATATATACTGCTCCATACATATTTGAAAATGCACCGAATAGAATTTAATAATAATGTTTCAGACTGGTACACATGAATCTTTAGAATTCCCCTCTGTCACAATATCACAACATTAAAAAGCATGTTATTAAAATACATTGACTTGATGTTTCTCTTATTGGCCTGCATACATTTTTCGTTAAGGGAAACAGTAAACTGCTGAGGTTAAATTTGATTTACATTTTCAGTAGAGGCATGGAAAATTATAATACCAGGTGCTTCTTCTCAGTTGGATTTATTTTGTCAACATGCTCAGCGCATGAAGGAAATACTTAATGATACTAGCTGCAAAAGCACAGTACCCAGAAATGCCATAGAACAGCAGGACAGAGCCACCCTACCAGTCTCAGGAAGATGACTTTTAGTCAGCAGCCGCCAAGGAGAGGAAACTGCTTTGGCACTGGTGCAATAATATTTAGCCTTTCACTTGCCATATAAACATGCCTAGGAGTGTAGCTGGCCAAACCCCAAGTACACTGCAGTGTTTGGGACCTTTTCATCAATAGTGCTTTTGATAAAAGAGTGAAATGGATGTCCACTATGTTTTGCTTTCACAAAGGTCCTCATAGCAGAGCTAATATTACAGAGTCACTGATAAACTTTGCAAGAGCCAGATCTGAAAGCTACAGATCCAGTGAATTAATCAAGTTTTTTCAGGATCTAGTAGTACACAAATAAAGAGGGCACTGCTAGAACATTCATTCTGTCCCTGGTTGTTTGCTTTGGTCCAGATGACAGAAAAATCATACTAAATCTACTCAATAAACTGATGCAATTACAAGTGCTCAACCTTTATACCAAACTATTAGCTTATGTATTAGAAACAATTTTTATTCTCCTTTTGTCTTCTGCTATGTAAAACTTGAAGCATGGTTCTTGACTGTTCAGGGTGAGGTTGGGTAGGCAGAAGACCATTATATTCTCAAGTAATTATAATTTGAGATATGGCAATATTTTATATAATACAGTTCAAGATTGAGTGAACTATAAGAAAAGTGAACCTAGTCAAATTCCAGTAATTTCAAAAATCTAACTAATGGTGGAAAACCCTTCCATACTGATCAGATGCATTACAAGTAAGCAAAACATTACTAAAATTTTAGGACCTTTTTATTTCCCTCTTTTTCTACTTCTTTGCCAGGTCATTGCAAAAGTCTGTGCTTCAGTTTGTTAAAAAAAAAGGTTGGATAAAACTGGATCAAACATACATCGCTTTTACTATATGTATTCAGTATATAACATAGATTTCAGACCACAAACTGAGTTTACCTTCACCTAATTTCTACATGCTAATGTGTTTCATCAAACACTGCCTTGGGATGGATCATTTCTTTTCTGAAAGTGACTGTAACTAAAATAAATGAGAAAATTTTTCTAGTAACTTGTGTTCACTGTTTCAAATTTTGAGGTAACATCTGGTGTGAAAAATTGTGTTAATAATCTGTTGCCATCTGAAAGTTAATGTTCTTAAAACAATAATATATGCTCTAGTCTACCCACATATATGGTAAATTCTGAATAAATGGTAAGATTCCTGAGATTCCGCAATTAATAAGGAACTTTCATGTTGCGGAGTTAAAGAATTTTCTCAGCCCTTAAGATACCTTGTAAGAAACTTCTGGAACTAAGATTAGATCACTATGTTTACAGACTCTGACATGAATACATGTACCCAAATACAAGAAAACTTTTTTTTCTTAAAATAAATGAGGCATGTATAAGAATCCAAACATCAGTACAGTACACAAAAAACATATCTTAAGAAAATATAGCTTACTAATTACAACTTCAAAACTGTCAGATGAAAATGAACATGTTTTTCTTTTACTTTGATTTGAAAACCTCAGTAATTTTCTAGTGTGATTCCATACAACAAATCCCCTAAATTATTAAAATTACTTATCAGAAAACTAACTGCCCAATAATATCCACTTTTCTGTATTTAAAATTTTCTATTAAAGAAAAATGAAATGGAAAATGTACCACATAATTTACTTTTAAGTCAGCTTCAGAATATTTGAGGAGATGCATAAACACAGGAAACCCTATTAGACAGTTGAAAATACTAAGCAAAAATATCATAAAACTATTTCCCAAACTTCCATAATTGTTATTATCAATATTTTAATTGGAGGGGTGCATTAGTATCTAATATTTTTTCTGCAGTTTTATGAATTTTGCAGTATAAAGATGCTAAGAAGCTCAGCACAGTTTATTCAGATTCAATATTCCTGATTTATAAGGAAAAAAATTGTTGGAACAGGATTTTCACTCTTCAGAGATTAACAGATGTGAATTTCCTAATCTGGGAAATTCTTTTTCAGTGGGGAGATTGTTTTAGCTATGATAGGTTTGGATCAAATCATTATTCAATTATCTAAGTATTTAATTGTTTAATTATTGAAATATTTTTGCTCTTTTACAGGTCTGTTTATAACCTTATAATTTTGTGCAATAAATATTGTTAAATTCAATGGTTATTGAATGTCAAAGGTAAGTATCTTCATGGTACAGACTGGAAGCTTACTGCTTTGTTAAAGCTAATGGATTAGAATCAATTTGTGCTACCTCAAGATCACACCCTCTGATTCTTTTTTAGTTAACGGGACATGCAATTAAATGACACATATACACCACTTTCCACAACATCACGATAAATGATTATGGTGAAAACAACTCAAGCAGGCAATGACGGATCAACACTAGAGGAGAGACTCCAAGAATGCCACAGCCATTATACACATTATTAGGCAGTTAAAATTAACATCGCAGATCCAGAACTGAATCATCTGTCCTCAAAATCAGTAAAAAAACCAGTCACTCACTTCAGGCTGTGGGGTTTTTTTATTTAGAATAACTTTGATAACACTTTTAAGTAGGAAGTAGGGTGTCAATAAATACTTTCATAAAATAAGAAAATATATAGCTTTTCATATTTTTTAATTTAGGGTGAATTTACTGCTAGTCATTACTTGGAATGCAACAAACCCACAAAGTTGTGATGTGTTTGTGATAAATTTTGAGTTTTACTGGAAGGACTCTCTCTTTCTTCCCCTTGTAAAATTTTGGAGTATTGATACTTGGAACAATAGCAACTTTGCTAATACAGTTTAACTCTTTTGAAAGTAAAAAAGTACATTTTACTAAAATTAGATTTGATGGAGGAAGGGAGGAGGGGAACAACATTATTGCAGCATATTATATATTCAAGGGAGCTCAAACTGAAATAGGACTTGCTGAAATATACCTAGGCATTCATACTGCTATGAACTCTTTATCAAGTAGTACTTCAGCTGCTGGCAGAAAAAGCAGTAACGTGAGGCTTGATAAAAATATTTTCTGAATTATTGCTGTCATTCACAGAGATAGATTTTCCATTGACTGCTATCATTTTGAGTCCCTATATCTCATCTTAATTTGAGTAGCTGCTTGGTGGAAGTCGTGGAGACTGAAAAATTGGCCTTTTCTATCAGTGTTTGGGTGTATGAAGGATTGCTTCTGTTTGCTGACATGTCTGGAGTCTAGAGAGAAAGAATTTTTTTGTAAGAATGCTAATATTAAAAATCCATTATTCTTGGAGGGTTAATACAGCTTTTTATGGTAAAAGAACTATGTGTCTCTGTATGTGTGTATGTATGTGTGTCCTGAAGGTATGGATTCATTTTACCTAAGTTTAACTGTTTAATTAAGGTTCCGAAGTTAGAGCAAAGGGTTGCATCTGATCTAAACTAGATCTTTGAACTGAACAGGATTAATCAAGTAACCAGAACTAACAAACCCCATCTTTCTCACAGGCAGTAAGAGTTACAGAATACAGGCATGTCACAAAGTGTCTACTTTCTCTATTGACTATGTAGTCTAGATGGTTGGATGATTTCACTGAGTCAGAAATACCATTCCCTCTAAAAGTGCACCATTATTATCAAACAGACTAATAGAGACAGTCCAGAACTACGAAATGCAGGTACCAAATTTGGTTAGTCCAGATTTATCACGGTGAAAAACGAAATGAAAAGTAGTGTCTGCAAAGTCCATAGTCTTGTCTGGAAAACAATCTCTTGAGAAAGCATATTAATGACTAACACTGAGGAAGACTATTGATGAGTGGATAATCACTGTTGTATGCTTGTGAGACAATAATTTTCTGCTTTTTAAATCATGACCTCAGAATGCCACATACGACATGTAAATCTACATTACTGTGTGACTCCTCAGCCTTTGTACTTTGTGTTACGGTTTTTATCTGTTGCCTCAGGCCTTAGCTGAGAATAACAGACATGGAAGAATTCCTTAATTTTAGTATTTATCTGAAGTCAAAATAATTAAATTGTCTACAGAAAAGACCTGGCACAACCCAAAGCGTTTTCTTCTCACTGTGGATTTCTGTTACACAAGTCCCTAGAGTGAGCGAATATACTGCTAATGGGAATGTAAAAGTAATGAATCACTGGAATCTATGCCTTTGTCACAGAACAAAGATGAATCAGCTGAACTACTGTCCTGAAGATTAGAAGTCTAGAGTGATGGTTATCATTAGCAAAGTTAAAAGTTTCACTGTCTGATTTGTGCACCGTAACTCTCAAACCTCACAAACCTGCCTACAGTTGAGTTCTCTGAGGTCCAGTTAATAATTCTGACTATCTCACTAGCTTGTTGACAGCTTTTTCCTGAAGGTCATATTCTGATGAAACAGATAATGTTAAATACTCCTTTTCCCTTTTGAGACTTAATCTAAAATACTTCTAAGGGAAAAAGAAAGATGCTCCAATGCTTATTTTTCTTGATGAAAGCATTTGATAAAATGTATATATAAAAAGTAATGATATTTCCTCACTGAAAGGTTGCTCAGATATCTGAAATCTGAAGGTAAATAGCTGTATGAATCTGGGCCAGGTGAACTTCACTGAACTTGACAGAAAAATGCATTCTATGTCCTTGAAGATTTAATCATCCCTTTTATTTGATTACTGCCACATACTATGAATTTTGATTCAAGAAAACGCACAGTGCTTTCTTACCCTTTTGCAGCATTTGTAAGATGAAATTATTCCCTATTTTAATGTGGGGAAAAATGGAAAGACACTGGAGAATTATGAGCCCACCAATGAAAATATCTACCCTTGCAGTAAAATTTGAATAAATCTCAAGTCTGAGCTCTAGACTACATTTCCAGTCTGATATACTACTACAAGTTTATGGTGGGCTGATCTTGGTTGGCTGGCTGGCTGGCTGATACTTACCCAACAGCCTTCTCACTGTCCCTCTTCAGCAGAGCAGGGGGAGAAAATAAGATAGAAAAGTTAGTGGACAGAGATAATGATGGGGAGATAGCTCACCATCACTGGAAAAAAGCACTTGACTTGGGGAAATTGAATTGAATTTACTGAAAGAAAAAAAATTAGAATAGTAATGAACTACTGAACTAAATTACTTTTCTGCCCACCTCTTCTTCCAATGCTTCAGTTCACTTCATCACTCCCAACACTTCTACCTTCCACATGCTGCTCCAGCACAGATCTTCTCAGTGGACTGTAGTCCTTCAGGAACAGACCACTCCAGAGTTGGTACCCCATAGGGTGAAGTTCCAGCAACTGGTTCCTGCATGTGTTCCTCTGCACAGGCCACTGCTCCTACCAGGAGCCTGCTCCAGCATGGACCCTTCAGGGGCTGCAAATTCATTCAGGGGATTTCCACCTGCTCCAATGCGGAGTTCTCCAAGGCTGCTGTGCAGGTTATCTTCTCCACAATGGTCATCCATGTGCTGCAGGGGGACAATAGCTTCTCTATGATTTTCTCCAGTGGCTGCAGAGGAATTTCTGCTCCAGTGGATGGAACATCTCCTGCCCCTCCTTCTTCTCTTACCTTGGTGTATACAGGATTGTTCCCCTCAGATTTTAATCACTTCTCCCTCTCACAGGGAGGTTTTGCCCTTTCTTAAATATCTTTTCCCTTCTGTGCCACCGCCTTGGCCGAGAGGCTCAACTGTGCCCTGTGGTGGGTCTGTTGGAGATGTCTGGAAGTGGTTGTTTCCCACATGGGGCATCCCTATCTACTTCTCTCGGAGGGCACCCCTAAGGCCCCCTTACAACCAAAACTTTGTTAGAGACGCTCAATAAAAGGTTTAAAGCAAATAAAAATCTGTATAACATCCTTGCACACAAATAGTAAGGAGATTTGGCCTAAAACTTGCAGTAATAGCATCTCAAAGGCGTATCCTGAGAGGCAAATCTAGTCCTCAATAACTAACATTGTTCTGACTGACGCAGGCAAAGGGCAGCCTTTGCCTTTTCCCTCTTAATGTGTACAAGGACAGTTCATTCAGCTGCAGCTTTGGGGTTATACAGCTTATCCTGCTGCCTGTGCTTCGGTACCATATTTTAAATTCTACAAATTCAGCAGCTGGAATCACTGTATCTTTAGATCATTATTATTATCCCTTTCAACTGATCTGAACATCAAATCTGCTCATAGGAATAGAGCAAATAACTTTGTGAAAAAATGGGTAAGACATAACATTTCAAAACAATAGAGTGGACAGCTCTAACAGAACCAAAAATTCTGGTTAGTAGGACTATGCAAAGAGAGACTATAGGAAACTTTCCTCACAACCAATTGGTTTAGAATGTCACTGGATGGCATACAACTACATGGGAGTTATTTACCCATAGCATCATCTGACCTAGAATTAGCATAGAGCAATCTGGTGAAAATAATTGGTAATAAGCACAATATCAACTAGACAACTTTAAGGACTATCACCTGTACAAAATTGAGTGCAACATATCTTGAGTAGGACAGAGTTCCTTATAATCTCAGAATTAATTTTCATATGATGTCAGCTATGCTATATATCTTTTCATTGTTTAATAAAAAATAATATCTTAAAACTTCTTACAGGGTTCATACATTGGAGATAGAGGTGTATGTTATCACACCAAAGTACTTTTGTTTCAATGTACTTAATCCTGTGTATTTTCTTAAGAGTTCAGATAAAAATGACTGAGGACATATACAAAAAGTTAGATAAGCACTGCAGTATTTAAGCTTTTTAAGGGTTTTTTTGGTTTTTTTAATTGCTCCCATGATCTATTGAATCATTTAAAGAAGTAAAATTTCTTACTTCTAATGCAATTTAAAACTCATGAAGAAAGCAGTGATTTAGAATACCAAAGAAATGTGTTTTCAATTTTTGTCTACTTTCTTTTAAGGCATTGCTGCTTAAATATTTACAGAGAATAGTTTTAAGTTTAAAGGAAAAGCAGTGAACTGATTTCAGATAAACCATCAAAACATTTCGGGCCCTGGAGACAAAGGGAATGAATATATTGATCTGAGAGACAGCTGGCCTAGACTTCATAGGGGTTGCCAAAATAAGTAAATTAATTAGAAAAGAGAGTTCATGAACCATAAATTTAATTCTCAAAAACTTACAAGAGCTTTGGAGAGAATGTTAATTTATAAATTTCTGAACCTTACAATGGAGTTAGATGTTGGAATTTTAAGTATATGGCAAAGTTTCAGATATAAATTTAAGGAAATATTTGGCCTGTGACAAAACTCTTTTTTTTTTTTCTCTGAAGTTTTTGATGAAGATCTGTGTTGAACAGCAGTTAATGACATGGGTCCTGATGTTCAATAGAAGAATGTGTTTGTATATGTATATGTAGGCAAAGACTAGTGAAATTATGTAGGCCTTTATTATGAACTAATAGAAAAATGGTAGATAAAGAAAAATTGGGATAGATGGATATATATTTATATTTTCAAAAGATTCTTTTAAAATATCCAAAAAGTAATAAAGAAATTAAGCAGCCATCGTCAGTAAATAACTTGCACATTAACTTAATTTAAATCCTAGGAGAGACAATGGAAAAGGTAGAAGTATGTGTTATGCTGTCTGTCTGGGACAGTATCAAGTCAAGATTTTCAGGAAAAAAGTAATATATTTTGTTATACTTACCAGTGTAACTGAGCAGGGGAAAAATCAGATATAAGAAGATGTTGTTCAGTTTCATATTTCAGTCAGAGTAGAGTAAAAAAGTATATGGGCTCCATACAGCTTTTTCAGGTCTGGCTTGTCTGTCACAAAGTATGACTGTGTTTCCCATTCAATTTATAGTAGATTTTAACTCTATCTGTAGATCTTGTTTCAGTTTTTCTTTAATGGCATAATGAAAACCCTTGGGTAACTTAAGTTTCCATAAACATTTCAATGTGTGATGACATTGAAGTCAGACTAAGATGTGGCAAAATATTTCAGTTACTCAGAAGCAGTAGACCCTGAAGAACCAGCAGCACCTTTAGAAACACTAGGGAAATTGACATCATTTGATTAATGAAAAGGGATGCAAGAAGAAAAATTGCATGCATGCTCAAAAGAAAGGTTCTACAGGAAAGCAACGTTTACTAACATATTTGTTCAGAAAACAGGGAGTCAACATTATCTAGGGAAAAGAACACGAACATAAAGGATATCCAGTTACCATAAATTACTTCTCCTTTTTCAAAAGGGGAAAAAATTGAACATTAAAAAATATTTGAAAATTTGTACCTGTAAACAAACTTGTTTACACACATAGTGTGGTCTGGCTTTGAAACTTATTGCCACAGTTTTTGAGGTCAAGAAATTTCCAAACTCAATGTGTATAAATTGAACAGTGTAAGATTTTTCCTACCACCTTAAGAATGCATTTTAACTCCTGTGCTTCAGGACTTACAGAAAACTCTCATAATTGAGAAAAGACCTAAGACTGAGGTAGTATAGTCTGCTGTGTGTTCTGTGCATATACTTTTCTCAGAAGAGACAGTATGGGCAACTTTTAGACAAGATACTCAGGCAAACAAATGAAGGATCTGATATACCAAAGGAATTCTTACAAACTGAGAGATGCAATAGAGTTCAAAGCTCTTGGTATCACTTCTTGCTGCCTAGCAGAGTGCAAATGCTTTCGTGCATTCAGATGCATGCAGTCAGCATTACCTTGCCTTTCTAGCTCCCAATCCTTACAAAGAAAATTGCTTCTCTTTTCATTTTCTTGATCTTTTTGTACTTCAGTCTCTTATGAAAATATTTATCTATTCTTATAGGATTTTTGGTACTATAATAAGGTCTTTCTCTACTTGCAAGCTCATTATTATATTATCAGTTGAAATGATCATCTGTCAATACTCTTGTTGATTCCATGATTGTCTTAATTTCTTTGACCTCGCATTTCCTTTCACTTAGACTTTCTATCAAGATTGAAATATAAATTCAGGAAAAAAAAAGAAAATCCATGTGAAAGCAGCAAGACCTCTTTACTTGCAGTCTCAGACATTTAGAATGCAGACTGTGCATCAGGAAGAGAGAAAAAAATGACATTAAGATATTTGGAGAGTGAAGAGATACACATGCAAAGCAAAGTATAATCAGATAGGAGTATAGAGAGATCTACGAAACTGCTACAAGACTGACAAGGAGACAGCAAAATGATAACCACATATTCAGCCATAATTACTTCGAGGTTTTGATATGTACTGTAGTGTCAGCAGCTAGCGTTGTCTACTGGAAAATATTTACATATGCATAAGAGTTTAAGGAAATCAGAAAATCGGATTACTCCACATTTATAATGTAACTGGAATAATCTCTTTGGGTTTTTAATAGTGAATTTCTGTTCATATATAATGTTAGATGCTGACCATCAGACTTTTAACTGCATACCCTTCTTATTTCTGACATTTTCTAAAAAATATATATAAAATATATGTGTCTACAAGAATAGAACTAGAAGCTGAGAGTGTGAAATCACTGTTTTGGTCTTCTGTAGTATGGTATATGGGCATAACTGCTCAATAACAACATGGAACTGCATCTATGGGAAATCTACTTTATTTTTTCCCCTATTTCAAATGAATTCTCAAATTAGTCAATTACATATAATGCATCAAACTACCTGCTAAAGGCAGCCAAGATGTTTTTGACATGTTTTCTACCACTAGAAAATGCAGATTTTTTAAAAATTTTTGTCAAAAAAAGCATTTATATCTGTTGCAAATTTGCCTAATCGTTAAGAGTTTTAGGAACAAAGGAGCTCTGTCTTTAGCCAGCATTCATTTCAAGGAGAAAGGGATCTGAGATTTGGGAGCTGAAAGGGCTTTCAGGTTTCTTGTGCCTGAAACTCAGAATGTCATACAGAGACTTGGGCAGTCAGGGGGATTAATCTTGTTTATTAAAGAAAAAAGTTAAAATAGGCTAGTTTAATTTTTGACAATAAAAGGTTTGAATGCTTTCTAGTATTCAAGATATTTCAAAATGACAGATTTTCATTTTAGTGTCTAAAGGTGCTTAGTTATATCTATAAATAGACAAAGAATTTCCCCTGAGTGAAAAATCCATTTTTCATGCAGCCATCATTTCTCTCTTTCAGATCACAATTCCGCACTCTAATTATCTATTTTGCAATACTGACATAGTAGAAAAGTGCAAGAAGCAAACAACTGTTGGTTCCACTAACAGTTTGTCCTCTCTTCCCCCAGTCCCTGCTTTTATAGAAGATACAGTAAAAATCCTATTGGGACAAGAGTAGAATGAAGATCTCTTAAAATTATTATTTCAAAATGAGTATAACCTACGAGTGAAATTTAGCTGGTTTTGACTGCACTTAATCTTTGATCTGCTCTATTATGATCAGTTATGTCAGTAATTCCTCAAGTTAAGGGCTTCAAAATACATCTAATTACGTATTGCACTGACGGCAGAAGTCTTAGTTACCCTATGCAAGAGTAGTCACAGGAGAAGGTGAATTTCTCTTGTGAGGTTGTGATCACTCTTGCAATAAAAATTCTGTATTTCTTTCTGATGTGTGTTTGTGTGTTTGCTAACACTATCCTAAGTCATTGGTGCATCCTCAGGTACTTACAGAACATTTTGAGAACACCTTTCCAAAACTGATGTAGGTTGGAATCCAATCGAATATCACACTTCAAAGAAGTTTCTAAATGGTATCTACCTTCAGAAATCTCATCACACTAAATTTTAACTTTCACTAATAACACTGAACATGAATGAAGATTTTCTTCAAGAATTATTCCCATGCTGTAGATTTTGCTTGCTTGAGTTTTTAAACTAAAATTTATTTATCAGTATTCTATGTTTGCTATCATTAAACTGAGGGCACTCATACTTTGGATATTTACTTATAGTATTCAGAAAGCCTGTGTAAATAGCACTGTGTTTAGCTCTAAGCATATCTATTTACAACTTGCATACTAGCATTATAGACATCAGATCATTTTTAGCTATGCAGAAAATTACATGGATCAAAAAATAAATACCTCTTATTCAGCTCAGTATTGCAATTAGCTCTGAAGAATTTTCAAGTAGAACAATGTAAATGAATTCACAGCTTTGGTCCAGAGTGAAAAGCTACATAGTGTAGGTACTAATGCCAGAGGTCTTCATAATCTAGAGAAATTCTGGAAAGTTACTACAAATACAAAGTGTTTGCCTTCAAATATATAGTTCCAGATGTCTCTAGCGAGCTTTAAAAAGAAGAAGAAACTTTGCAGTAAGAATACTGCATAGTGGGATTTTCCAGAGATTAATGATATTGTGAGTCCATCTGCTCTTTGGAGAGGCTTGATAACTCAGCCCTCATCAGGGTAGGCAATGTTATTCCCATCTCTCCCAAAGGTTACATATTTTCTTCTCTCTATTTCACAGTGAAGCCAAATAAGTGAAAAAAAAGTCAATTTTGTTTGGAGTTCCTAATATTGTCCTTCAGAATAGTGCTGTAACACATCATGCAAAAGAAAACTGAAAGGGCAGTGAACAATGCCAGATGCTAATAATGCTAACAATGATCTCTGAACGATTCTCACACATAATTGAATGTGAGGGTCTCTCTCCTGACTAATCCCAGCACTCATTTCAAACGTGAATACTTGATAGACATGCCAATATTTGGTCTTTTCTTGTCCTTGACCTTCTCCAGTATGAAACTCTTGCCAGTGTTGCACTGTCAGCTGCAAGATGAACAAAGTTATGAATGAATTATGGAGCAGCTTTTATGAATATTCTTTTGCAAAATTAAAGATTATCAATGCCTCACATCTCGATCATCATTCCATTATAAGACTGTGCTATTGGTGCAAAATGTATATGCCTTCTCTAAGCCAAATTCAACTCTATGTCACTCTGAATCTAAAATAACTCTATTAAATTCAGTAGAATTTCATTTCTGCATATGAATGCCTAGTATAGCTGCAAGCAAAAAAAAGAACTGTATTTTATATAGCTGTCCTATATAGATCTATCTGTCCTATATAGATTGATCTGACTGGACCTCCTGTTTATTACTTTACAGTTAACAAGTAGAAATACATTTTCAAGAAGTTTCAGTGTGTCAGACTTTTTAGGGTATCCTCACAAGACAAATTAATCTATCAATAAAGGTGCTTTCCATTTCAAAAGTACTACAGCCTCTCACTTTTGTTTGCTATAGGAAGTACATAATGGATTCCAGTGGAATATTAATTCCACTTAAATGAAAAGTGCCTTTGGTATTTGAATGTATTTATGAAACTGTGAAAATGGGGTTGTTCTTAGCATTGCACAGTAATCCACTGAAGGATTATATCGAGGCACAAGATAAGTACAAGTGCCTAAAGTAATCTGGGCACATGAAATAAAAACAGCCAGAGGAAAATGAAAATATTAATAGCAGTTCCTATTTCCTTTTCTCCCTTTCAATTTTGATTAACTGCATAGTTTGACTAACAAATCACCTCTCAATTTTGGTAGGAAACATTTTGATTTAAAAAATGAAACATAAAAATGGAGACATTCTTTTTTTATTATTTTTGAGCATTGAAAGATGGTAGCTGTACTTGTTCTTTCTTGGCAGTCTCATTTATTTTCATACAAAAACACTCAATGACTGGAAACCAACCAGATGGTTTTAAGGAAAACATCCAGGCAGAATTTTGTGTTCTATTACAATTCCTCTTTGAAACCTTAAAAATTAACTTTTTTTCCTTTTTCTATGAATGAGTTATTTAAAGTCAGGTTTAACTTCTTATTCATGTACCGATTTCAAGTTGGGCTCTCTAAAGAGTTTTACAAAAACTCTAGATATGAGTGAATTTCTCACTGAATATTTGTTGTAGCAATTATAGAATGAAAGTATTGATGTAACTGATGATCTGTGTTCTACATTACTGGATTACCATATTTCTTGGATTATAGGAAAAAAGACTGTTTAAGAGAATTCCAATAGAAGAAATTGCTAAGACCATGCATTTAGATTCAAGCAGCAGTTCAAACACATTCACATGTTTATAGGACTGTAATCTTCTGCAAACATTAATTCAAACAACACCAGTCTTTATCTTATTGAGAACTGGATGTCATGGGCTGAATGATCAGTAGAGCAGTCATCCATACCAGGACTTAAGGACAACCACATTAGTTGTCCAAATGAAACTAGTCTTATGGTATCATCTTAATCATGTATTGCTGAATCCTGTTCTTCATTACTGATTTCCAGTAATGGAAAAGTCAAATGAAAAGTGTATAAATACACTTTTCTCCCAATGCTTCTACTTTTCCTTCATTATGCAGCTGCCCATGAAAGAAGAGATGGCCAATATTCCTATATCTGGCATGAGGGGTGATGCAGCATTGTGGAGTGAGGAAAGCTGCTCTCCCAGTTGGAAACACCGCATTCGAAGACTGTGATGACTGCGTGAAACCAAGTGTCAGAGCAGTCACACAGATTTGGAGCTGCAAAGAGAAAGAAAGATAAGAACAATGGAATGGCTTTCCGCACCTGCAACAGGAAAAAGATCATAAGCAAAATAACAAAAAAAATACTGTTCTACAGAATTTTTATATAAGATATGGGAGGGAGTCTATACTGAAACTTAAGGGTTTGGAACCCCTTGTGATACGATTCCCATTTTTATTTATTGGCTTGTTCTTTCCTCTGATTCATACTCCACATCACTAAGATCTCTGGAGAGTTGCAAACATAGAATCATGGAATATCTTAAATTGGAAGGGACCCACAAGGATCATCAAAAGTCCAGCTCCTGGCCCTGCAGAGCATCACATGAAGAATCAGCATTTTCCTGAAAGCATTATCCAAGTGCATCTTGATCTCTCTCAGACTTGGTGCTGTGACCACTTCCCTGGGGGAGCCTGTTCCAGTGCCTGACAACCCTCTGGGTGAAGAACTTCTTCCCAATATCTAACCTAAACTTGCCCTGATACAGTTTCATGACATTCCCTTGTGTCCTGATGCTGATCACCAGAGAGAAGAGGTCAGTGCCCGTCCCTCTTTTTCCCCTCATGAGGAAGCTGTAGACCACAAAGTTTCCCCTCAGTCTCCTTTCAGCTGAACAAACCAAGTGACCTCAGCCACTCATCATAAAGCTTCCCCTCATCCCATCACCAGGGGGGACCCAGATTAGAGAAGTGTGCAAAAAATTGACTCTGTTCTGTCGAAAACCATGACAGGGAAGAAGAAAAAGAAAGGGGGGATGTTGGGAGTTAGAGTGTTTGTCTTCCCAAGATACCTCAATGCATTATGGATCTCTGCTTTCGTGGGGATTGCTAGACACCCGCCTGCCCATGGGAAGTGGTGAACAGATTCTTTTTTGCTTTGCTTGTGCACGGAGCTTTTGGTTTACCTATTAAACTGTCTTTATCTCAATTACAAGCTTTATCACCTTTACCTTTCTGATTGTCTCCCCCATCCCAATGCAGGGGAAGTGAGTGAGTGGCCAGGTGGTGCTTAGTTGGCAAATGGTATTTAACCATGACAACCATGGAACAAAGCCCACATGAATGTCACATTACCTGTGGCTAGAAATCTTTAGGATTACTAATTTAGTTTCTACTTCATTTGTTATTTGGAAAGCTGGGCTACAAAACACAATAAGTTGCAGTGATAGGTGCGTTGTTCTGCCAAGGATAGAAGGAAAACAACAAAATGGCTGAAGTCAATGGTATAAAAAACATCCTTGGTTTGGGACTCACCCCAATGGTAAGATTAGATACATGATGCCAGATGTGAGGAACAAATAGCCCAGATGTGAGTACTAAATGAAATCTAACTGAGTGAGAGTGGAGGCCTTCTTCAGATATGTTCGAAAATTAATGTCATTCAAATAACTTCTACAAACGAAAAGGCAATACAGTGCATATTTTATCTTCCACTTTGCGCTCCCTTTTTATAATACCTTCCCCTCTATATCTTTATATGGTTGATGCCTGGACTGGGAGAAAGGAATTGTCATTTGAAGTAGAATTTTATTTTAAAAACATGCACTGTTTGTCAAAGGCACATCCACAAACAGGAGAAAAATATAAGAAAAAATAATATTCTCAAATGTATGCTTTTTACTTTACAGATAGACTTTATAGCGACATAAATCTGTGCATCAGAAACATAAATTATACAGAGTGTACCCAATAGCTAAACTTTTAAAGAAGATACATAAGTTTGAAGTGAATGATCTAGTGAATGGTCATCCCAACTACATGAATTTCAGGGAACAAAAAAGGTCCCTCCAGTATAATCATTTGTAATATGCCTTGACTTTCCAGTCCAAGATCCTGGTTCAGAGAAAGTTATTTCCATAGCTGGATTTTTGTACTTAAATGCAGTGGTAGAAGGTATAAAATTGATCTGCTGCTGGCTAAAGGTGCTTTGGAGCTTTTTTTTTGGTTTGGAACTGTACAGCAGTGATAGTACCAATTGTGACTGGTCTTGGTATGGACGTTCATTTGTTTGATATGATCTTGAACAAAGCTCCACTGTAAGTATTCTTCATAATATTTTGTACAAAATTACATAAAATTGATTATTTGATTTGTATGTATAGGCACTGAAAACTGGTGGCTCTGTTTATTCTTTGATCTGCAGTTGAAATAATGAAAAAAAATCTAAAACCAAATCAGAACTCATCAAAGGAAACATCTCAATTCAGCTTTATCTTCTCCTTCATTTTCAAAAAATAATTTCTTTTCATAACATAAGGAAAAAAGCTGGATTATTTTTGTTTGCAAACTTTCTAATAAGAAAATTAATTAATATATCAAGATATCTATTTTTGAGTTTCTATATCTTTCCCGTAAAAAAAATAAATTTATGGATTACTCAGTGTTTATTTGCCACAATAATTACTTGCTTTGAGTGCCTTTTTTCATAATTCTTTTAATGTATTCATTACTCCTGAATAAATTTTTATTTCATGAACATAATGATTTCTTTACTTTGCCTTTCAAAATAGACATATACAGTTCCAAATATTTATCAGTCTTAAGAACTATTTGTTTAAAATTTCCATCCTTTCATTTATAACACAAAAAAGATTGACACACAGCAACTCACTGTGTGATTATGGCAAATTGTCCAGATGTGTTTCTTTGAGCAGTAGCACAGAAAATATTCTTTTATGGTTGAATGTTGCCTCTATCCTCTCACTAATTTCTCTTCATTTGTAACTACTCTAGAAAATAAAATGGTCAGGAACAGCCATTAAAAAAATTGGATCACTGAGATCCACTGAAGTTTTAAGACATCCTTAATGCTCATTTGCTATACCCAAACAGTATTTAGAAGTGTGACTGTTGAATCAACAGGTAATTATTTCTAGCTTTTTTTCTAGGGCGATAGTGACTGCCTTCATAAACCAATAAAACAAGGTACCTCTAAGGCAATGCAGAGTGATCAGTGTGACCATATGCTCAGCCAAAATTTCCACACTCCAATAAGACTCAAGCAGGTTTCCTCACTCTTCCAAAACACTTGGAAACATTTTGAAACATTTTGCAAAGATTTTGTTTTCATTAATTTAGAATTAAATTTAACTTCAAGACATACAACTAAAATAAGAGACTAGCAAAGTCCAGCAAATGTCAATTCAGTAGTTATCAATAGTTAGAAGTGGGAAGGTTTCTCATTTATTAACACACAAAATCATTTCAATAGCTGTAAATAGTTAGTGAACTTGTTATATATTATCAAAGAATAAAATATGAGCTTAAAGTTGTGAAGAAGTATTACATAAAAAACCACTCATTGCTGAAGTAGGAAGCAGCTTACAAAGAAAATAAATTTTTTCCTAAGTAAAATAGATAGCCTAGGAGACTAAATACAAAACGTACGAAATAAAAGCTAAACACATTTTTTAAAATAATTGTAATTTAGGGTAATTTAGGTACTTTTCAAAGTTGTTGACTAGAAGAATTATAATAAAAAATCTTCAATTATGACAAATGAAGCACATGAGATAGTTATTTATTTGTAGTTTCACTCTATATGGTAAATACAGTTTTACTCAAGCCCAGATTTTTGTACTTAGTAGAAAAAACAAGTAATTATTATATCCTTTTTTATTAAATATATAAAATTGATATTGAAATGTTTAAGAAGACTCATCAATTTCACAAGAATGAAACATTTTAAACTGGAAGAGCTCGTAGAAAATATTTACTAAAACTGTTATTAGAAATTAAAGAAATGCCCTAATTTACTTTGTTAACAAAAGAATTATACAATCCACAATATTGTGGTAACTATACAATAATTAAAACAGCAAAGAAATTAAAAACAAAACCACAATGAGAACATAAAACTGAATTCATCAAAATTTTATATCCAGGGTTTTGAAACCATAATATAATTCAAGTAGAGGATCTCTTCCTACAGTAGTCCAGTGTCACGACTGTAGCCTCTTTCAGAAGCAGCTACCAAAAACCTCAAGCAATGACACCTAGATGAGAATAAAACCTCCTGCACTTGTTAGGCAATGGAATTATTTTAAAACTTTCCTCATTTACTGTATCAAACAGCCTGCCCAATGGCTGGTAAACCCATGTCAAGATAAGCAGTTAATAGAATCAGAGAATATCTCAGGTACGAAGGGACCCACAAGTATCATGGAGTCCAAATCCTTGCACTTTGAAGGACTGCCTAACTCTAAAACATATGATTAAGAGCATCATCCAGATGCTCCTTGAACTCTAATAAGCCTGGGGCTGTGACCCTTCCCTGGGGAGCCTGTTCAGTGACCAACTACCTTCCAGCGAAGAATCTTTTCCTGATGTCCAATCTGAATTTTTCCTGATGCAGATTCATTCCATTCCCTTGTGTTCTAATGTTCGTCTTGAGGAGGTTGTAGACTATGATGAAGCATGCCTCAGTCTCCAAGGCATACTGCCTTCTTTTCTCCGAGCTGAACAAACTGAGTTACCTCTGCCACTCCTCATAAGTCTTGTCCTCAAGATATTTCACCATCTTGGCCACTCTCTACAGTGCATTCTAATAATTTGATGACCTTCCTAAAATGAGATGCCCAAAACTTCTCCAGGGGGTGCCAAGGTGGAGCCATGCCAGGACAGAGTACAGTGGGACAATCACCTCCCTTGACTGGATGGAGATGCTACGCCTGATGCACCCCAGGACAGGGTTGGCCCTTTTGGCTGTCAGGGCACACTGCTGACTCGTATTCAACTTGCCATTGATCCAAACCCTGAGATATCTCTGTGGGCCAATTTGCATGCTCTCACTCTTGTCAAATTTCTATGTTGATTCCCTCTTGACGGCAGTAATTATCAGTGATCTTCTCCAATCTCTTCCTGTATTTTAGCTCGTACAAATCAGAGAAGAAAAAAAAAACAAAACAGAAAGAGCTTTGTCACCTAAAAATTGTCTAGTGATTTTAGGAACAGTAGAAAAAAACTGTCTACTAAATCTGGAATTTCCTTTGAAACATTAAGCACTGTGGGGAGTGTTCTGCTCTCGGATGTGAAAGGCAGAGCTTGATCATTGAAGTTTTGATTTTCTGCATGCATAATACTTCCTTTAATATCTTATATAATTGTATATCTTTTATATTTTAAAATAAAGCCTTTAAAAAGGATTTCTAAGCAGCAGGGGGAAAAAAGTGCATTACAGGAAATAGACTGCAGAACAGCACTATAATTTATTGAAAACATTGGATAGTTTGAAAAGAGAACTGTTTTTCATGAAAAAAGTAGGAAAGATGCAGGAAAAAAATGACAGGGAGAGACAGAAATAGATAAGCAAATCTCTCATATTCAACAGATTCTGTATAAAAGCAATCCTACAACAAATTGTTGAAGATCAATTGTAGAGATCGACACTGAGATCTAGAATAAAGACAGTTCACATACAAACTGGCTAAAACCACAAGCATGCCACTCTTAAATGCAGATCATCCATCAGCTTTCATTTCTGATGAGCAAAAGATACTTCTTCACATAACATGTCTTTCTGCATTGCTGGATGCACCCTTGTGATGCTTAATCTGCTGATTTAACCTTCAGTTTGACCGCACGTTTTGTTTTGTTTTCCTCTTATGTTTTTTCTTTTTTTGTTTGTTATTGTCTATCTTTGTGTTTGAGCATTTGAGTTGCTTCAATTTTTCTGTTTCAAAGCAACCAGTACATTTTGTCATCTTTAATCTCCCATCCTCTTATCTTTAATCTCCCCCTCCTGCTGGTTTTGTGTTGTTTCTTGCTGTTCAGGAATGAGATAATTGAAAGAGAAACTGCTATTCTTATAAACTAATGGAAAAGGTTTTAACTTTTTTTCCTTTAGGAACAGTATTTTTATTTTTACAGTCCCACTATATGAAGATAAAAATTATTAATTCAGATTACCCTGATAATAATCTTTTTAACATTAAATTCTAAGTTTAAGAGTGTGTTACAGAAATGAAACTTCAATTAATCAGGAGTATTGATTAATTCAATTTCAGATACTGGTATTTAACACTGGGTATACCCACAAAATGTGAATATGAAGGAAGTAATTTTGTTTCTCATCTTTACTTCAGAACAAAATTAGTAACGAAAGTTAATTGCAATATTACAAATCTTTCCTTTGTACCAAAATCATTTGTCAAAAAGACTTTGAGAAAAAAAAATAGATTACACTCAATTTAAAATTATATAATTTCTATAAAACACTAAAGCGTATCATAATTACAATTATTTATTTCATTAGAAAAAATATGGGAAGAGGGAAATGGGGACACTTCGAACCAGCAGAACTGTAGCATCTTTTCTTTTTCCTTAATATTATCCCTTGTCATCTCATTGCCTTATTTAAACACATCATTCATCAGAACAAAAGATCTTGATCTCTGCTCAAGTATGAGGACCTCCAGATATTACTAGTGAGAGGTATCAACAGCTATGCTTCCAAGGAACTTGCTTGCCTTTGATGTAACTCTGAATGATACAGCACTTTTGGACACACACCAAGCTTTCACATGAGTGTAATCTATCCTGTCACGCACTTGGCTTCTGAAAGAGTTAAACAAGGTACTTTTTCACTACTAAGTCAGACAAACCCGACAAAACTGTAGATATTCTCAGAGACTACAAGGTTTTCCCATCACGCTTTTTTTTCAGATGAATTCCCAATATTTCTCCTCATGGGGCGGGGCAGTTGTAAAACCTAGACTTTTGGCACTGCCTCTCCTCAGATTAGGGCATTTAGGTGCTACTGAATCACATAAAACCTTGGCCTCTATATTTCTAGGGACCTGCAGTCTTCACCCTCTCTCATGACTAGAATAGAAGACAGTGGAAGAGCAAGAGCCTTCAAATTTTGGGATGGAACAGAGTACTGCCTACACATAGGAACAGAGTAGAAATGAGAAGGCAGAGTTAGACATCAAAAGGGATTATCTTGAGACAAACATGGGAGATGTGGCATTTGCAGTCCAGTGACAGAGGGCCCACAGTGACTTAGCAGCTGCACTCTATTTTCTGTATGTAAGAACAATTCTTTTTCAGTTTAAGCAACACTATATTTTCTGAACAACATTTAAACATCCATCTTTTTGTTCTCAAACACTGGCAAGTAGTTTAGCACAAGCTAATATTTCATACCCTGGAAGTGCTTAAGTACTGAGCATTTTTGGAAGTTTATGAAAACAGAGCATTGCAAACTGAAATTCTTCTTGTTTGCCTGGTACTGCTGTGATACTCATAATAAGAAACAAAACAAATTCCTAATTATATTACTTATGCTCATGAACTTTTTGTGAGTGTCGGTGGTTGGGAAAGTAAAATGTTATAGACATTTGTGAGATTTATTCTTTCAGTACTCTATTTGCAACACAGCCTATAAACAGAATTGCTACAAAACCCTGTAAGAAAGCTTTTATATGTGAGTTTTCCAACTGATTTTTTCACATGAGAAATTCACAGAAATTTCACAGAATCACTGAATGGGTAAGGTTGGAAGAGTATTTCTCTGGTCCAACCTCACTGCTCAAGGGAGGGTCATTCCAGAGCACATGGCACAGGATTGCATCCAGATGATTCTTGAATATCTCCAGGGAGGGAAACTCCACACCCTCTCTGGGCAAACTTTTCCAGTGCTTGTTCACCCATACAGTAAAGAAGTTCCTGCTCATATGTAGGTGGAACTTCCTGCGCATCAGTTTCTGCCTATTGCTTTTTGTTCTATGGGTTGGCACCACCGAGAAGAGCCTGGTTCTCTCCTGTTGACCCCTACACTTTAGATATTTATATTCATTGACGAGGTTCTCTTTCAGTAGCCTCTTGTTGAGGCTAAACAGGCCCAACTCCCTCAGCCTTTCATCATAAGAGAGATTTTCCAGACCCTTGCCCATCTTTGTAGCTCTTTGTTACACAAAGCAGGATTCCATGGGCCTTCTTGGCCACAAGGGCACTGCTGGCGCCTGGACAGTTTTTTGTCCACCAGGACCCCCAGGTCCTTCTCTGCAGAGCTGCTTTCCAGTTTTGTATCATCAGCAAACTTGCTGAACTTGGATTTTATCCAAGTCATTGAAAAACAAATTGAATAGGTCTCTATTCAATTGAACAAATTGAATGATCTCTGATCATTTTTAGCTGGTCACAATGCAGAATCCTTCTGGCATGCAGAATCCTTGTCCTGCCTAGCAGTAAGAACCCTCCTGCTGTGCAGCTCCTTATTTCCTCCCACATTCACATCACAGTTGGTTTGGTAAGACATGCCAGTTGGCAGTGTCAGAAGCAGCCTCCAGTGAGCAGACTTGCAGAAGCCTCTCCTTTTGGCTGACAAATACGACTGTCCAAATCCTGAAAAAATTATAGGTAAGCCTCAAGTCAGGAGTCAACTCAGCCCTTAGTACTGCTGAAAGTGTTAAATTAAGGCATGATTTAATTGACTATAAAAAGGCAAAAGGGTGACTAGCATGATTTGTCTCCCAAAAGTTTCAAGTATCCAGAGACATATCTATACAATGAGTCAGATACAATGTAGAACAGACAATCTTCTTAATGGGTTTCTGCACTCAGTTGTGTATTGCAAGAATTTCTAGATATCTTCGGCGTTGTTGCCCCAGAATCACTTTGCTGTAGTCAGGTGTGTACCTAAATCCTGCCTATGCATTGCTACAATGAGACACCTGAAAGAGAAACATCTGTGTCCTTAAAGGAACCCAAGTAAGAGGTGTGCTCAGATCACAGATAAAATAAATTAGACCATGAAGTTATTAGTACTGTATAAAAACAGAGAGTTAGACTCCATCCATAAAACAGTATTATAGTATGATAATCACCCATGAAGTGAAAAACAAGCTGAGTTGTCTTCTCAACTTGAAAGACTCAAACATACACTCTTACAGTTGGAATGCTCTTAAACAAATTGAAGCTATATATAGCAGGGAAGGGAGGTAGACAGGCCCGGTTGTAACCCTTTGTCTGGTGAAGCTGTGCAAAACTCATAAGCTCATTAAGTCATTCTTCTAATTGAAGAATTCTATTTTTCTGTCATCTAAAAATTTTTTGTGAAAAATATTGCATTCTACTTTCTCACCTGTTTCTATGTTGGATAATAAATGCTCACACATGAAAAGATAACCGCTGGATGCTGATAGAGCACGAAAACACAGATGCACCTGCTCTGCCTGACCCAAGTTTTCAGGTCCCTTTTAAAATAAAACTCTGTTTGGCAACACAAAGAGAGACTTGTTTCCTAAATTGACAGACATCCCCTTGAGTCTAGGCATCATAGGTCTGGAGATGACCTAAAGAACAAAGAGGCCACTATATTAGCACTTCCTATCACAGCTGAACTATAAAATGCTTTTGGGGGATTGTGAGAGACTGCACTGTTAATAGTTAATGACTCAGTTGACCACTTAACCACCCAGGTGCAGAGGACATACTCACCCATCGCTGGAGGCTACAGCTAGGTGTTGAAAAAGACAAGGGAAGACACTGATAAGAGGTAAATCCTTCGAGGTGGGATAGTGCTTTTTTATCACAAGTAGATCAGCTGTGAAAACCCCACTCCAAAGGACCGGGAGATTCACACATAGCCTGAAAGTATTCATCCCTACTGATGGGCCATCATTGACTCAACTTCACTGATGTAGGAGGCAGCTGTAACCTCTTAAAAGATGTCGTAAACCATTACATCATTTAGTGCAACACTCTCCACCTGGTCTTTCCCATCTGAACTTGAGAGGATATAAACCCAGTACATGGTGCTGGCTTTCTCTTGCTCCTAACTGATCAAGATAGTGGTCCTCACTTTGATGAGACTGGGACCCTCACCACTGTGAAGGCCAGAAGAAGAGGATCAATGGGATTCTGTCATGATCCACTGAGAGGTGATATTTTATCTGCTTAATCCATCTTTCTGACAATCTCTTTCTCTCCCTCTGCTCTCTTTTCCTATTTCTTTATATCTTTCCCTCTCTACATCATGTTTACTGTTAAATAAAAATCCATAATATTGACTTTGGCATATGGTCTCATTTGCATCTTAATTTGGGCAGAGATACCTCTCTAGTAATTTTAATGACTGGATTATAACAGGGATTAGGATTCAGACTGAAAGCCCAGCTTCCACAACTTCAGCACTATGATATCCAGAATTTCTACTTACTGGAATTCTCTGACAATTTTTAATACATAAAAGAATATCTGTTAATACCAATTTCACAAATTTGCTTTGTACTCTGATGTAGGAAACAGAGGAGTAAAAACTTCTGCAGAGGATGGAGGGTTTGATTTACAACCCTGGAAGAAGCTTGGGCTGGTGTAATGACAGAGACATATAGACCTTAAGCAAGAGAATTACAAACCTGTGTTTCTATAGTTATAAGTAAGAATATGTATTGGGTGTTATGGTGAAGGGTTTTAAGTATGGTAATGTGATTTTAGAGTTTAAGTTAAGAATTTAGATGTTACAATAGAAGTATATGTGTGTACGTGACCTAAAGAATTATTGGTTAAGAGACAGTCGCATTGCAGTAAAAAGTACTACAGGTGATAGGTCATAAAGTCAAAACAAAGTTTCGTGTTAGATGCTTATTGGACTAGAAAGTTATAAATTGCCATGTAATCTCGAGTCTTGTGACCCTTTTCCTCGTTATGGCGACTTGTTAATAAATCTCACGACTTCCGAGGCTGATGCCTTGTTTGTTATTTTAAGTACAAATCGTCTTATCGATGCGGTCCCATCCCTTATTAATGAACGTCGGCAGTATATGAATTAAATTGAAGTGATAAGCAGAGAAAAAAGAGAAGTAGAGCTCTACACTCTGAGACAAATAGTTTTCTCTAAACCATTATTAAGAAAAGCCCTGAAAATTCTATTAGGAGCTTAATGTCATTGGTTAAACCCCATAATCTGCAAATGTTGTACTAGAAACCTATGATAGACTGTTGCTCCTCAACATGGAGATGTAAGATTCAAGCACACACATTTATGTTGAAGTTTTTTGGGTTTGGGACTGATTCTTAGGAGGAACAGCTGCAGAGATATGTAAAATACTCAAAACCCTAAAAATTCTGGGAATTTGAGGTTTAATTTCTTGGTTAAATGTAATTTTTAGATTTAATTTCATTGCTCAGATAACCTAAAGAAATGCTTTTGTTCTTCCATCCTACGAAATGGATGCTTTGACATTAGGAGCAGAAATTTGGATTTGGGTCTATTATTAAGTTCTACTAGCAGGAAGTTGTTTAGGAAATAAAAGGAGCTGTTTAAAAGCTCAGTAACTGTATAACTAAGATCTATTAATAATCTGCAGGTGAGATGAAAAAATGCTACCTAATTTCTATTAGCACTCTTGAAAAAAATAGGATAAACTGATACTCAGGGCTTATTACAGCTGACTTTCAAGACCATTTCATGCCATATCTCTTTTGTTTTTCCTAACTTAGTAAAATAAATGCTGGATGAGATTAACTCCAGTAAAATAAAATTTTCATAACAGAGCTAGTCAATGTTAATAAATATCTGTCATAATCATTCTCTGTTCCCAAACTGATTGTGAAGTGACACTGATGTTCACTTGCAAATTGTTGGGTTTAGTTATTCTTTCAGTAGTTTCAATAAACGGTTTCCCATGACAGGATAGCAGTGAGTGACTATTTTTCATATGTCGCCATGCAAAGTCTATGGCAGTAGTTCTGCTCTTTGATTGATGGCTGAAGCATTTTAAATGGGGGAATAAGAGCTAGTAAGTCATGTATTAGCAGTAATTTTGTCAGCAATCTTTACTATTTCATTACAATTTGTGAATAAAAATAAGGGTCTAATATTAACTGTAAAGAAAAATCATCATAAAAGACAAATCTTTGAACTCAAGAGCATCTCCATAAAGCTGTTCAACTGATGATCAAACAGGGGATGAGAAAATAAAAAGGATCAACTTTCCAAGACAGGTTTAAAACCTAAGCCGGAATGCACTTTGTTGATTAAAAGTTCATGCTACTAGTTTGGTCCTTTGCCTAACAAACATATTGATTTTACTGAAGTAATGATAAAGACCAAAACATCCAATCTCACTTTTGCTCTCTAAAGACTTGAATTTTGATCCAAAGATAATGCAAATAAATAGGGGACTTTTGGTTTGGTTTTTTTTTCAAGGACTTTTTGGCATTCGTATATGTGTCTGTAGTGAAAATAACTCTCATGGAAGAAAAATTTCAATCTAAATATCAGATATTTTAGAAGCAATCTTACAAAGTAAAAGCTTTTTAAATTTTTATGAATATTCAGAGGAAGTAAATGGAAGTATTTCAAAGAAATACTGAGTGCTGTAAAAATAGACATAGGGATTTATGACCAGAAAGTATGAAGAAGAAAACCATTATGGGGTTAACTGTGATGTTTATTTATCTTGTGAACTGTGTCTTTAAGTGATTTGCACTGATAAATACAGGAAAGTACCCTATTGATCTGAGAATAATATAGCAATGTTTAAGAAAAAATAAGATTCTAAACTTTTTTAAAGTAACAGAAAACCCTCAGTTTTTCATTTTTGCCTCATCTGAAATCAGAATTACCCTGTTAACATTACAATGACTAAATAAGAAAAAGGCAGAAATATAGTCTGATTTTTTTCTGTTGCAGTATATAATTTGTTACAGATTTTTTTTCACACAGTGGGTGAAAAAAACCAGTTTTTTGAAACATTGAGTTAAGTTAAGTAAAACAGACCCCTTTTTAGGTATCTTCCTGCTTAGAATTATTTTTTATTTGTTTTAGACAAATAAAGGGATATTAATTTTGAATGGCGTTATGCTTTTGTTAAACAGACTTAAAAACTAGTTTAATCAATGTGGACTTTTAAACACAAAATAGACTAAAGAAAATTAATTTTCAGAAACAGGTTTTGGGTTTTTTTTAAGAAACATGATCGTCTGAACAAAATCAAATTAATTCTACAACTTTTTCATTATGGACATGGGAAAAATATCAAGATTAATTCTCGTGTCAGGCTAGCTATTTTTAAAATTTTTGGTGAACAGTGAGTGAGGTTGGCTGGTTCATGCAATGTAATATGAAAGTAGTTCTTCAATAAATAATTAAAATATTGTGTCTGAAGTAATCTTTCAGCACAAGATCATTAGCATTCAATTTGTCCATAATTTCTTGGAGGGCCTCCTCTCCAGAAAAATTCCAAAGCTCCTATGTAGAGCACCTCTCTGTATTTAACAGTATGGTTGGTGTTTCATGTGACCAATAGGTGAGCATTGATCCTCTTAACAGGTTCTAATACATCTATTTTAATATCTATATGTCTCTTTTAATATCAGATAGAATTTCCTATTACCTAAAATATTCATTAGAAACTAACTCAGTGTATTTGTTTTTCATGTCAATACTGTACTATAAAATAAAAAAAATTAGATTCAGAATTATAGAATATCCTGAGTTGGAAGGGACCCACAAGGATCATCAAAATCCAGCTCTTGGTTTTGCACCAGACAGTCCCAAGAACTACACCATGTGCCTGAGAGTGTTGTCGAAATGCTTCTTGATGTCTGTCAGGCTTGGTGCTGTGACCACTAAGTTAGAAGTAGTATTTAAGAAAATTGCTACTGTAATGAACTTTACATCTGATAACAAGTTTTGCTCCTCGATGGCACTGTCATTTCATTCATAAGCATTCACTCATTCATAGTCATACGTAACTTGCTCAAAGCACTGCATCTACTAAAATGAAATTCTCCTTCAAAGAGTGATGTGGAAAATGAAATCCAGGCGTCTGACCATTTCAATGTGGTTCAGTAACAGAAATAAAACACGTTTTTGCCTTAAAAATGTAGTAACTAGTAATTAGAAGATTTGAAGAGACATCCTCTAAGCTTGGGAGCACTGCTCAGTAGTAGTCAAAATATTGGTAGGTTATCAACACCATTCTAGCTGCACATACAAAGCACATCGCTATGAGGTGTGCTGTGGGAAAAGGTAACTACATCCTAGCCAGACCAAAGAAAACAAGGAAAACTTGAGTGAAATGAAGTAGTTTTTAAACCTGCATATGAAGCTGTTGATAGTGTTGCTCACTACCAGTGAATTTTTTTTAATATTTTGACAAATCTGCATAATGTTGAGACTATATTATCCTCCGGCATTCAACACAACATATGTAAAACAACTAGACTGTCATGCTCCTCCTCAATATATATTCTTAATTTGCTACAAACAGTGTTCAGGTTATCATTGAAGTTCTTACCATTAGTAATATCTGGAAGTCAAATCTTGGGATTAAAGTATGATTTGTATTTTGAATACAAGATAAAAAAATAAGTCATTAGATGAATTCAAACAATAAGTTTGGGTGGTTACATAAAAATCTTTTCTGTCTTTCTAGATAATGGTTGAATTTGTACAGGACTGAGGCATATGGATGTTTTAGAGGTCATGTTGACAGGTGCAATTCTCTTCTACATAGGATTAACCAGCTTCCTAAGAGCGTTAACAGCTGGGCTCCAGCTCATACTTTCATCGCTTTTGTAAGGGTCAAAATGTAAAGTATGGACTGAAGCATCAAAAATAAAACTTTTATAGAGACAGCTTTGTTCCAGATGGCAGGTGGCGGGGGGGGTCTAAGGTACCATATGTAAGAACCTTCAGTATCCATAGACTTTTCACTTTGATCTCTTATACTCTCAATTCACATTTTATCAGATTAATGCATCGCATAAAAAGATTAGTCATGCTTATGAATCTCCTCTTTTGTGTGACCTAATGAATATTACGTCCCAATTTTGGCAGGATCCTCCGAAGTTTATTTATGAAAATACCCTGCTCAAAGTATGATCAACTACTGAAGTGTTGTTGATGCAAATGTTTGCTTGCACTTTGTTAGCAGTGGTCCAGGGGTAAAATTTATTAAATTTGTAGCCTTTTTACTTGCCTTTTCTTATGCCTGCTGCATGGTGGATACAATTTCTTTTGCATGCTTTTCCATCATGTCAGAAATTGCTAGGTTCTTTCCTTCTGAGACAGCAGGAATCAAATGACATGCTTTATGATACATCTGTGTATCAGATGAATTTCTCTCCCTCTCTTCTCTTCTTTTTAGGAACTGCACTAACTAGTCCCAGTACACCACAGTGAAAGGCCTCCCATTTCCCTTGAGCAATGTGCTTTGCTCCTCCCTTCAAGGTGATGTAGGGCTTCTTGTTACATTTCAAAACATGGTGCCTTCACTGCAGACCAAAAGAGACTTCCCGAGCAATCTGTTCTTCAGCTTCACAGTTCTTTCCTCTTTGCAGAAAACTTCATGCATTTGAGGGCTTTCATCATGTTGCCTCTTCATTTTTGTTTCTCTCTCAGAACAATTACAGTCCATTTATTCTTCTCTTCCAGTACGCTTCCTTGATCTTGGATGAAACATTTTTCTTTTTACCAGACATTCCCCAACCACTCCACATATTTTTTGATTTAGGGACTCAAAACTGGATTCAAGCCTTGAGCTATGTTTTCCTGTTTTTTATTCCAAGCAGACAAATACTAGGTCAGGTGAAGAGATTGTTTTTCATTAGGTGACACTTAAAAAATGGGAGCTTAGCCTTGGGAACCTGTACTTTGTCAGACATACATGTCAGTGTTCATACGTATACTTGTATTTTTTCTATTGGAAAGAAAATCCTACTTTTAACTTTGGAACAAACATCCAGCCCATCTGTTCAGTGCATGCTCCCTAACATCATTATTGAATGGCTTTAAACAACCTATTTAGAGGAGAAAGCTGGTGGCCAGCCACTTTTTTTACCCTAAGGAACAGAAGTTTGACAAGTGACCCTGAATTTCTTCCAGTAATGTATAAAGCAAAAAAAGAACTGGCCCAAACCCAGCTGTCGGGCTTTGATTCAGGAATGAAGACTTTCCAAGGCAGGAGTTATCTATCAAAACGGCAGCCCCATACTCAGGGAAATGTATCTGATCTAAAGCTGATCGAGTGTTAAATCAAAGGTTGTGAATGGCTACTCAAGGGAAACCAAATACATTTCTATGGGGTTGCAGTACAAATGGTGTTGGTAATAGGTTGTGGCAGGACAAAGAGCAGCTGAATTAAATACCAAGATCTAGCACGTTAGCTTTACTGGATCGAAGAAGTGTAAGATGGCACACTGACATTATGAAAATTATCTCTTTAACTTTTCTGTACTAAGTCACTGATTATTACTTTACTTTGTCTTCATCTCATCAATTTATCTGATAGAAAGAGTTCATCCAAGAAATACCAGGAGGAAGCTCTGACTATATAATTATTCTGGATGAAGACTCTTCTTTTCTAACAGATTTCTACCATGAAGGACTAATTCCTTTATAGCAAATGCTGTCCTCCAGGTAGCAGGTTAAGTACTGACAACTGTTTATTTTACTTATGGTTTTCAAAGAGCTGGAATTTCAAATAATATAGTCTGTTCAGTGATATCTTCAAAACATTGGATATAATGAAAGATAATAGCATGTTAGCAGTGGTGATTAGTAATCAGTCTTTTTCATATGAATATATAAAATGTGGATTTTGAAGAAAGATTAATATCTTTCTAGGTTAATGCTGAGTAAGGTTTAAAGTTAAAAAAATTAAATTTAATTTTAAAAATTTAAAGTTTAATTTTATTAAATTTTTCTTGGATTTTATGGGGTTTTTTTACGAGCACTGAGATCACTATTCACAAAATTCTGGGCCAGAAACGGCGATTTCAAAGGCAATTACTTTAGCTAAACATATTAATAATTGAGCCTATGTGTATGCAAGTAAAGGATCTGCTCTTTATGAATCAAACTGGAGAAAAATATTTTTTCTTCTTATAGTTTTTGTTAAACTGTTGCATCGTAGATAGATTGAAATACTTCTGTACATCTCTCAGGTATAAAAGTCAGCACTTGCTTTTACCATCATTCATTTAGAGAGCCAGGAAAGGAGTTTCTGAAATGTTGCAGTTGCTCTTTTAAATCGTTATTTTAAATCATTATTTTATGTGTCCTAATTTAATATACTATAAATTAATTATGTTGAAATATATAAAGCATTGCAGAGGTGTACTATTTTTTATTTAATATAGCAAATCAAAATAAATACTGTCATATGACTACTAAAATTTTATGGTTTGATACAGTAATAAGGACATTGTTTTAATAAAAAAATTTCAGTGGGACACTAAAAGTGCAGTGGTTATCAAACTGTTTAAATATTAATATATAGACTGTGAAGAACCTGGGAAGGGAGAAGTACAGAATTAATATATAATGTTCTTGTTGTATAGTATCTTAGAGTAAGACTAACACATTAATGGGTGATGGTAATTATACAGCATATGCATCATCCAGTGCAGCATTGTCAGTATTCAAAATCACTGCCACTGTTACCTTTGTAATGATATTACAAAAATTTCTGAATGACATTTGATTGCATTTCCATTAAATAAAATGTCAGCATTTTAATTATCCTTCCTGAAGTAATCTTTGCAATTTTCAGAAGATGCAATAATGCATCATTTACCGATGAGGTGTTAGATCATAATGTTTGCAAGATTTTATTGTATTATTCACTAGGTTATGTTCCAGTATTCTGAGAGAAATGCAGAATGAATAAAAAGATACCAAAGGAAAGATGAGATAGTGGCCACGAAGCTTTGTTTAATTGAAACTTTTTGGGAAAATAAATAAATGAATGATTTTTTTTTTTCCATTGACTCCTCCAAAAAAATGCCATCTTCAAAATCATGTCATTTAAATACCGTCCAAATGAAAAACATAAAGTGCCCAGCTTAAAAGACTATATAATCTTAGCATTATTTTACTCCTTCTTTTCAGCTGTCTCAGCTCTTGAATTGTGAAAAAACTATTTTGGGTCTCACACAGAAAATATTGTCACCAACCAAATATCTTAGTTATTCATTTTATGATCCCCTGCTCGTTGTTCTCCCAACTCCCACTTTCACCAGTAAAAGAATAAAAAATAAAAGCTTTAGGAAGACTCCAAATGATTCTCTTAGTACGTGAAACTGAAGAAAAGTTTAGTCATGGGGAACTTCTGATGGTATCTCTAAACTTGAGCAGCACAGTGACCACAGCACAACTGGCTAAGCAGAGCTTCGCAAAGACCATCTTCTAGCCCTGAACAGGCTCTTTTTCTGAAGTCATGCTGGAGATTAATTTATTTCAGATCTTTGCTGCTTCTGCTCTTTGATTGGCTTTTTATGCCTCTGGACTGTGTTTTGAACAGATCTTTTGGACATTTGATAGAACATCTTGGTCCTAATATTTGGTTCTCTGCCATCTTTTTAGGAATAGCATTAATAGTATCATTATAGTTACTATGAGTAGGAGTAGCAATTGTGGGTATGTGGTATTCTCATTTATTCTAGTCTTCTTTGTAATAACCATTTAATGGATGGTTTCTGTAGCATCTATATTGTTCTTTGTAAGGGTGGCATGGAGATAAATCTTCTAAATCTAACTAAATTGTTCTGGAAAGAACAATTTCTTTGGTACTACTGCATGAAGAGTATTTTCTTTCCTGAATGCTGAAATATTTGTTTTCTTGGTCTTCTGATTTTTGACTATGCCCAGATATTTAATGGAAAGGATTATTTCTTCCTACAAGTCAGTCAGAATAGTACCTGGCATGTTTCCTATAGAATGCCTGAACACTTTACCTCCTTTTTGGGAGTCAGTCCCAAATTTTTCTCACTTTATTCCAGAATTTTTTGTACTATTGGCATTTTCTGGTACAATAGCAAATAATAATAATTCCTTGCACACTGTTTAGCGCCTGGAATGCAAGAGTTTCTACTTATCGTTTAGGGAACACTTCACAAAGCCACATTCCTTCTCATTCATGAAAAAACAGGTAAAAGCTAATTCTTCACCCCTCACACACACATACCACACAAACATTTCACAAATATTGCCCTGGTAATGTCAAGGTATACCTATTGTGTTAAAGTATGTGTCTTCTGAAGTGACTTATTACTGAACAGAACAGATGCAAATTCTAGACAAGGTGGACTCTCACTATGCAGTACTCTGCTAGCAGCATATTTTGACGGTAAAGACAAAAAACTTGAAAATTTGATTTAATGTAATAAAAATGCTAGTTTTTAATTATGTCATTATGGTGCCTTTTGTCATAAAGATGATGAGCACGTTTCCAAAATAAAAACTATTGTATGATGTTAAGATAGGAAATCAAGAGTTATTGTGAAAGAGTGTGATAAACCTGAATAAAGATATAATTGTAATGATGTTAAATGCACCAAGGTTATTGAATTCTTCTCAAATTTCTAGTTAATCCCTTTTAAAACGTACACTAATCCCAGAAAAGTTCTGAATTACAATTGCTTTTCAATATATATCACCTTTTTGTAAAATCAGTACTGTGCAAGCTATTCACAGATCAATTTGAAAACAAATACTGAGGTTTATTCAACTCATTTGTTTTAATGATTTAAGATAATGGATTTTATTATACCAAAAATTGGATGGTTGAAGTATCTGTTTTCATCCCAGAATAACATTATTTTACAGAAAAGAGAGGCTTGTGGGTTTCTTTGGGGTGGAAGAAATGCATTTACAAATGTTAGTCAAAGATAAGTTTTCTGATTAAACATAAATAGTTACCAGAGTGTTAGAAAATGTCTTGTAAGATTACTACTATAGTGTTAACATAAAATGGGGGTTTTTTAGAATACATGATGGTACAGAATGATTGCAAATACAGATTTTTAAGGTAGTTTCAGAAAATAAATAGTGTTCTCATACCCTTAGATTATGCCTGTCTGGGTTTTAATATTGAAACTCATGAGCATAAGAGCTGAAAAAGAAATTTAGAATTTTTTTATCAGAAAAAATGGGATTTCAGTTATCCAAAATACAGACTCTAGAATAAGGAAGTTTCAATCTGGAAAGACAAATTCATGTTTAATATTGCTATTTATGCTGCCACGTGCTGTCTGGAGATATACTCTCCCCCTTCTTAATTTTTTTTTCTATTGCATTATCATTCTCAGTTGTATGGTTCTGGTTGTATGCTACACTAAACTACTAGAAATTAGATTTCAGCCATCAAGTCACTGATTTGCCTTGCCTTGAAATATGTTTCTGGGAATCACCACTAGCCAGACATAGTAGTTCTGGGAATTAAATTGAAAAGCAGCAGGTCAAATAGGAATATATTCACAGGAGCAGAATCCATATCCAGAGCTATGAGTGCTTCTCTCTTGCTTTGTAGAGAACATCTATTCTGAAGGTCCTAGAACAGTCAGGATGTAATGATCAGCTTGCAAATTTCTATGGGGCAAAACTTCAAGCTTCTTCCAAAGTATAAACAAGTCAATCTATAAACTAATGTAATGATTGTACATCAGCAGAAAATGCATCATGTAGGACAAATGTATTTTAAATCAGGATGCCAGAGTCTCTAAGTCCACGACCAGAGACAGGAAGGATGCACACATTGCCTGTTTCTAATCACTAACATGTCTGGCTCTTTCTATAGGGATAGTTTTCTTTGGTTATTGCAGAGTCAATCATATGTGTTCTCCAGGCACACAGAATGAGAAATGCTTCAGCTTTAACTGGCAATGCTAAGGACATATTCACTTTGTATTTTGGATGGGGAAGAAAGATATTAAGATTCATTTTCTTGTGGTTAGCATTACTTCTGTTCTTTCCTATTTTCATTTTATAACCTCTGGGTTCAGCATTTTTTTCCCTCCAAAATTTTTGAAGATGTGTCTTATTTTAGCTTCATCTGTAATTATCTATAACATTAGTATTTTGTATAATATGTTTTATATATTCTCTTCACATTATGTTCAGCTTTATGAAATCAAATCAGGCTTGGTTGCTATGTGATCATGTTGTGTTTCCTTATATTCTGTCTCCTCCATTATTTCTACAGCCTTTTAACTCCAATACTCTGCCACAGTGCTTCTAAATCACTTTATCCCAAAATCAAATTATAAGAAAAAGCTGGAGAAAAAAAACCCCTCTCATTCTGATGATTCTATTTGCCTTTCCTTATAATGTGTATCAGTTTTTTAATATAGTTCATAGATTTTTTGGCTTAGCTGTGTTTCTTATAAATAAAGCAGATGAAAAATCCTGCATGAATTTAGTAGTCTAATTGTGCATTTAGAGAAACACAAGAATCCAGGTGATAAGCCTCTCAAAGAAAAAGCAATCCATTTACTCGGCGCTTTTATGATATTTGTGATTTAACAAATAGATAAATATAAAATGAAGAACATTCAAAGGATTTAGGATATCAAATAATTTTATGGTTCACTTATTAAAAGTTCATAACAAATTCAGTTCCCATGAAACAGTGTAAGTTTTAGCATTGGCACTGAAATGACTATTGAAGTGTCCCAACACATCTGTCAGGTAGCAAGTAATATCTTTGTCTTGCAGGGTAGACTGTGTCATAAGAAATGTTACATGAGATAAAACTTGCACGTGGGAACAAAAAAATGTTGGAACAATACCAGTAGTAAAAGCTCAAGTAGAGTATGTACAATGGTTTTTGTGCGTATTGTATATTTACATAAACGCTTAAGTATTTAATGAAACATAATACAGAATATATGCATATATATGTGCATAAGTATATATATGTGCATACTTTCCAGCGTTTTGCAGAAATATTAGATGATTCAGGATTTGTTAAAATTAGACATCTTCACTTATTCTGAGAACATTATTTCTCTCCTGTATTATTTATTTTGACAGGCTTTCTGGAGGATTTTTTTCTTTGTGCTTCAAATGCAAATTCAGATGCAAATTGTCTCAACAACATGCCAAGATTAGCAGCAACCCCACACAGATTGTGCAGACAGAATGCACAATTTTCCCAAATTCCTTAATAAATCCACTAAAAAAGCAAGCTTTCTCTTGGCTGAATTTGAATTCCAGAAGAGAATGCTCAAGACATTTGCAGTAGCTGATCAAATGATTTATCTGAGTTAGGTTCTCTCTTTCGATTCCATCACCCTACAAATTCTGAACATCTTGCTCAGTGATGCAGAAGACAGCATCAAGTAATTCAAACTTCCATTACAACTTGCAGCATCTTTTTTCTTGGCTTCCATGAGTGGTACTCATGATTCAGCTACCCAATTTTGAGATCCCTCATGCTGCATAAAACTGCAGTGTATCTTTGATACTAGGCAGTAGCAGAGGAACTCACATGCAAAAGTTCTACCATACTTTTGCTTTCGTATTACTGCCTGGCACCACCTCTAAGCCGAGGTTCCACATATGTGACTAGAGACACTGTTCACATCATGGAGAAAAGGCACACAAGTCATTGCTTCTTTTGGCTAATAACACAAACTTGTCAAATCAAGGACATCTCACATCATGGTCTTGCCCATAACTTAATTTTTGTTGTTTTTAATGTACCCACATGAATCCAGTCAATGGCTCTTAAGTATCTGCAGCAAAGTTTATGAATGTTTAAGTGGTGACAAAATGCCACAACATCAAAAATGTTTTGAATTTGTTTGCCAAATCCCTGCTTTGTTTGTTTTTTTTTTCTCCAGGCTGCTTGTCGTGCAGGGAAGAGGATGTAAGGGGAACAAGCATCCCTAGCCAGATGGGTTCTTATGGAATTCTAACTCAATTTTAGCTGGGTTTTAGTTACTGAAGAAAAACAAAACATACAACCAAAAAAAGAAATAAAAAAAAAAACAACCCCCAAAACCAGAGCAAAAACCCAACACATTTATCCTTTAAGATGTTATTTCACTTTATTCTTCCCCATTCTTCCACAATTCAAAAACAGTTGTTATATTTCTGAAAGTCATGGGAAGTAAGAAATTTGGAAAATATAAATTCTTAAGCAGAAAATTAGAGTACAACATTGTAACATTATAAGCTACACACCAATTTAAAACAAACAGAAACTTTTGCGCATGACTGACTAGCATGGTTTCCTATACAAAATTTAAAAAATGTGATAGCAGTTGAGGGCCAAAAGCTGAGTAAAAGTTTCTTTTATATATTACTGAATTATTTTCTATTTGAACAATAGCGAAGATTTCCCCAAAGTTTGTACATGCGTGACTGACCCAGTAGGTGATTTGTGTTAATATGGATTTAGTTTTGTACATATAATAAATGCATAATTACTTCAAGCCAAATATTTGTTCATTGCTGTAGGATTACAGTAATTTAAATGTAATTGCATTGTACTGACCCTTTTTCCCCCAAAGTCAATTGAGTCTGTAGTAGCTGGGTATGATGGTTGGATCTGGTTCAGTTATGTGAAGATAATGAAAGTAACCCCGGCAGTTTGGAGAGAATGAGAACCTCAGATGGCAGTGCTTTCAATCACCATTTTGGAGACTCCACAGTACTGAACAGTAGGCCCTTGATAATTCATTTACTTAGTGGCACTGTCTAATGTGAACTGCACAGTGATGTAAACTTGGCTTTTGGAACAAAATTTGCATTGCAACTCCAAAAAAATCTTTTCCAAGTGCACCAAAGTGTTGTTCTTTACAAAACGGCATTTACCCATGGAATCAGCATTATTTTCACCAGTCTTTTTATAGGTTGAAAGCATTTTATTTTCTTTTTTTTTTCTAATACAATAATTCTGAAAAATTAAAATTTTTCTTTCCTGCTCTCGCTACTTCCTTTTCTTTTTCTTCAGCTTTGTGCCATTTGAGTTCTCCAATTGTTTTAATTCTGTCCCCTCTTGGAAAGATGAGTAAATGTATAGGAAACGTAACTACTAGTGCCAAGCTAGGACAGATTACCAACTCAGAAGAGATGGAACAACCCAATGGTTTTGATTCAGGTTTACTAATTGTTTTCTCTTATAAAATGAAGACACAAAATTCAACAATCCTGCTATACAAAGTAGCAAGTTCCTCCCTGACTTTTACTGGCTATTCCTTCTCTGTGTCTTCAAAGGCCTCAATAGTACTTTTTGCAACAAAACAGCACTAGAAGCTTTTATTTGGGACAATAATAAATTATGCTCACTAATTTCTCGTCCAACTCAATGCTATCCTAGTACTTTCTACTCTATATCTCTAAAAATGTATTATTTGTTCCTGAATATTTTTTCCTTCATTTGATACAACTATACAACATTTTTCAGGCTGAGTTATGAATTGCATGATTCTTTCCAATATTATATAGAATGGAGGGTACATCTCCCACTTTTTTTTTTTTCAATTACAAAACAGAAATAGTTATTGGATTATCTGAGGAGTTAGGCATGTCCAGCTGTATTGTTTTCCGTAAATAGTTAAGAGGCCATCTTAGTATGTTCAGGAGCAAAGTTTCAATCTCTTTGTTAAGTGAGATAAAATGCATATTTGGAATGAATAGTTCTATTTTAATTATGAAAATATACAGCACTTCCTGGACTCTGGAAACAGAAATGTCCTGCGTAATCATTATCCCACGGAGTGCACAGTAACGTCTAACAGTTACCCCACAGATTTAAAGCTGCTCACCAGAGGAGCCTGAAGAAGGGCTCAGGTCTCTTGAGTTCTGTTTGCTATGGAATATGTATAAACAACATTGTATAGGTAATTATGCTGCTGTTATGAGGACCAGCTAAGATACAATGTGAACATATGTATATATGCTCTTTGAATTTATCATCAAACCACTCTTACCTAGAGTCCTAGAAATTAAATATATTCTTAGAAAAGAAATCCCATCACACAGTTCAATCTTATCTTTGAAGTCTAACACATTAAGAGGAGTTCTAGAAGAACTTTGAACCCTCAGACTTTTCTGTTCTCTTCGTAGAATTTATTCAGCTTGACACAGTTTTTGCTTTTTCCCCTAGCATTTATCTGCTGTTTTAAATTCAGTAGAAATAGAGAAAGATAGATGGAAAGATAAGGGAAGAGAGAAATCCTTTCTCTGTGAGCTAAGCAGAGGGGTGGATCACCCAATTGTGTGAAGCCATTGCACTTAGGCACTGAGAATGTCTGTCCTCCCAAACAGGATGACACACCCCCCCACCCCATATCATGTATATATTCATACTGAAATTGCAAGATAAACATACAGCAGTGTAGACCTGCACAGATTTGGGAAAGTTAGAGGAGGATGTGCACTGAGGGAGAAAACAAAGCTGATTCAGTTAAAAGTTCTCCAAGACTACTAGGAAAACTCTTCATGCAGGTTGATTCTACTGGCCAGCAGGCAGGCACGGTAAGTTTGTCCCATTCTGGAGCTGTTGATGCCAGAAATTCTACTGACTGCAGTGGGTATATTCCTTTTCCCTCCAGCAGTGTCAGAAAAATCCCTTCCCCTCCATGTTTTCTGACATATAAGGGCCCAGTTGTAAGAGGTTTTAATTAGAAGGGAGAGATGGGGGCAGCATCCTTGTTCTGACCCTCCAACAAGAATGTTTTCCACTGAGTATTTTGCTGATTTTAATACTACTGGAGTTAAAGCAAGGAAAGTTCTGGTCATCTGACTACATAAAAATTTCACTCATCAGGCAAACTCTTAAGATAAGAAGGAAGTTACTGGGACATGTCATGATAAATTATAAAGTTATGTATTTCTTAATAACAGGCAATATGAACTTTACATTTTAGCTGCTTGGTTATCCTGCAACAGTCAAAGAAATTACAAATGTATCAAATGTCATGCTGGTTATGAACAGTCAAAATATTGCTGCAGACCATTACAGCTTCTGCAGAATCCATGAAAAATTCTGTTATGAAGAAAAATCATTCTGAGATTTGTTTCTTCAGGCAAAAATATAATTGATTTTTAAATAGTTTAGAGAAAAAATGCTAAAAATACTGCTTGTTTCCAAATGATCACAACATGTTTGATAGAAATATAGTCTTGAATAAGGAATTAACACTTTTTTAAGCAGCTTGCAAGGAACATATTAGTCACGCTTCAATAAAATCTATGTTTGATGCTTATTAATTTTCCAGTTCATTTTGGGGTCTTAAAGAAATTATTTGGTATTTAATTTTAATTTGGGAACTGAATTTTCAGAATTATGCAGAATTTTATGATGTTAAAAAGTTGGCTTTGTAAAGCATTCACTCTGATTTTAAAACTTCAATCAAGTTCCACTTTCAGCATCATTTTAGTCATTTTTACTGACATGCTTGAGATTACAAATGTTAGCCCTAGAGATTACATCTGAGAAAGGGCCATTGTAAGATATTTTTATCTGCGTGAAGATGCCATATTTCAATTACCTAATTTAAGAATGTAACTTATTTTGAGTAATGGCATAAAATTCTTGGCCATTAATATGTGGAGACAAATTATTCTCATCATTTGAGAACACAACAGCAATCCTTTGCTGCAAAAAGAATTTCTTTGCTATACACTGCAAAAAAGAAGTAGGTAGTTAAGCATGCCTGCCAGTCTGTGGAGGACTGAAATACCTGTATTTTTGTGACATTGTACAAAAAATTGTTCTGTTTCTACCTGGATGACAAATGGCATAGCTGAAAAATTAAGCACTCTTCTTGAAAAAAAATTGTCGCATAAAAAAAGATTATATACATTAGTAAACAAAGACATAAAAAGACCGTCTTTTACTGGAAGTTTTTCAGTATTGCTATTGAGAGTTGCATTTGCTGTCCAATAGGCCTGCCACTTGCTTTGAAACCTTGGGTGAAACAGGGCTGACAGTGTCTACTTCCATCTCTTTCTGCATGCATTGTGTGTTGCTCACTAGCGGCTGGGTGAATGAAACAAAGTAATTTCTATGAGTGCTTGCCTGAGTTTGAATTAGTTTCTTTTCTTCTTATACTCTTTATGTTTTTTTCCAAGAGAGGTATATGTGCATTGCATGGATATTTGCAGAAAGAACATTCTATGTGAGGCTATTCCAAGTTTTTATGTCAATACATTTTATATACTGCAGTAAACCACTTCAGAAAACAGAGGATATGTTTCCATACAATACAAGCAGTGATTGAATGAATCAAGATGGACAGGCCAGTGAAAGTATGTGAATTACACTTCACGAATGAGAAGAGAGAAAATAAATCCCATCCTTTCAGTCAGGTTGCTTTGGGTAAATCTAGTAGTAAAGTCCCACTAGGTTTTCAGTCTGCCACCACTTCCTATGTCAATTTTTCTCTGTGGCAGACTTAAACCCATAGTATTTTACTCTTTTCTCCTATTACAGTCATGCTTCTGTAATTAGAGGTCAGACATCATACAGTGTGACTGTAGTGGCTAGTCACAACTAAGCAACTTTACTCCGCTTCCTAATACCTACTGCTGAAAATTCCTAATGAACCATACATGTTATCTCATGGACAATACTAGATGTCACAGAGACAAATCTTTCCTATCCAGTTCTCAATCATCTGTTCGCCTGAATACTTTAAGCAAAGAACAGCCTACCCCTGCCTTTTCTGGAAAAGAAATCAGAAGCTCACAGAAATCACCTTTAAATAGATGGAGGAAGGAAGGTTCTAAGAATAGATGACAGAAGAAGACTAGAAATAAGAGTGGCAATAAGCAATGAAAAGTGATAACCTTTAGGAGAAAGAAATATGCGACATGTACTTGTTATAATAGAATTGAGCTAGAAAAAAAGATACTGTTAAGGTAGGTTGGAAATTAATGAGTAGCAATAAGACTTTGGTTTTCATAAGAGAATACATTAAATAAAATAACAAAAGATCAGTGTGATCAAGTGATCAGTGTGATCCAGAGATGGTGTGATGTCGAGAAAAGAGTGGAAATTGCTGTCTGTTATCTGTTCAATAAATCTAGTAGTATAGGTTTTGTCTTATATATAAATGAAATGTTAGTCTTATTTGAAGAGTAGTGACCCTTTATTCCTACAAACTGTAATTTTATTTTCTTTTAGATGTCTTCTCCTATAAATCTTTCACTGAAATCCATGTTAAGCTTTCCTAAAGCCAGACTTTTTTTTCCTAGTCTTCCTCATACTTCTTCCTAATCCGTGTCTCTGCTCTGTGTCTGATATTTCTGGATGACGCTTTACCTAGCACAGTACAGATCTACTCATTCTCTCTCATTCTGGAGAACAAATCTTCTAAACTTAAACATCAACTCTGTTCATATTTACCACACAAACAAGAAATACCCATGTGGTGAAGGGGTGGGTTTGGTTTTTTTTTCCAATGCATTTGCACAGCCCATTTGTGATGTCTTCTTTAATATAATTCAAATCCCTCATTTGTTTAATCTTATCAAAATAAATGATTGCTTATTTTTCTACTTATTACTCAGAGGCCTACGATAAAAGCCACTGAGCAGTCTTTCTTTATGACCTAGATTTCCTAATATACTAATTGACTTGGGGCTGGTTGGCTTTCTGATTCTACCCAAAAGAAAGTGATAAACCTCCTAGATTAATGCTGAAGTGTTACAGGAAGTAATTCCTTTATGTATTGTCTATTTTACCAAATAAGCTTCTGGTATTCAAAATTTCCATTTGTTCCATATCTTCTTTGGTTTCCTTTCTAATCTTCACATAGATTAAAAAGGAAACATTTGCTAACTTTTAAAACACCCCAAAATCTAGCTCAGAATTTTTAAATCGGGTCCCAGATTCTGAGCTGCAAACCTAAGTATTTCTTTTTCACATTTGCTTTTCTTTTCTCCATATGTAGGACAATGAAACGAGAGTGCATTGAATTAACAGAAAAAGTCAACTTTCAAGAATGCAGAGGTCACCATTCTGTAAGAATGGATAATTTCTCTGTAATCCAGAAGTAAGTTAACATGAGCGTATCATCACAGTCTATTCGATAGACTTTGCTGTATTTTTACCACACAAATATTTATACATACTTGACAATCATTGCTTGATTTTCCAATCTGTGAAAACAGACTACTGAGATCCCATATTTTTGAAAGCCCTATTTTATCCCACTGTAACAAAAAAATACTTTGGCTTTTACTCAGCTCTGTCATAACAAGTTGCTTGCATTAACCTTAATGTCTGTGCTGCCTTCATGACTCCAGGCATTGCAAGAAAACTGGTAAAATCCTTATGTCTTCCCTAAGACAGCTGGAAGCACAGTGATCACAGGTGTACAGGGGCAGGGAAATGACAGAACAAGAGCATGCACCCTCTTGGTTTCCTCCGTTGTGTGAATTAATCTCCTAGAACTACAACTTAACAAAGTAGTGCCTGGCACAATTAATTCATATAGTCCCTAATCTTTACCAGGGGTCTAGAGCAGAATGGGTGTATTGAGAAGGATAATGTTTAGTAGCCTAAAAAAGGTATGACACTGACTTAATTTAACCACTGACTTTTTCTGTGTGGAATTCCAATAGCCAAAGATTTCTCTTAATCAATTCTTCCTGTTAAATGGAGATAAAGTCTGTCTAGGGAATGCATCGGTTTGCTGCATAAGCAGTGCAGAAATCTGCTGAAACAATTTGGGAGCCACAGTAGACTACATATGCAGGAAAATGGACAAGCTGTTTGCATGCATGATTTCACCTATCTTCCAATATCAGATGTATTTGCTAAGAACTCTATCCTCTGTCATTGACCCCAGACTGGTAAATCCAGACTTTCTGGTCAGCTGAAAAATGTGGATTTGGCTGTTTTGGCATACTATTTTGATGGAGGGACATACTGTGATTTTCACACTGCTTGTGGTTCTCCCAACCTAAGCATCAAGGAGTGGGGCATTTGAGGATATGTAATTTGAATGGACAAATTAGGGACAGGAGGAATATTCATCAGGCTTTGACTGCATCGTGGCCTATGATGAACTGTGAAACCCAGCCTGTGCTTATAGCTACTTAAGAGTGCTTTTATTTCATTGCCTGCCTGCTCAAATAAATATTGGTGTAATATTTTTGTAGGCTGATTTTACTTGGAGAACAGGGTTGCAGTAGTAACCAAGTCAATTTAACCTTGGGATTATATTTGCACATGCTTGTTTAGCTGTCAGCATTTCTGTGTATACACACATCCTCTCTATCCAATCTTTTCCTGCCCTAACAATCTTAAATATCTTTGCTTTATGAAAGCTTGATCTAGATAGTGATGAAGTAGTTACCAGGCAGAGTAAAAAAATGAAACATTTATCTTTTTGGACAATTAGCCTTCTTCAGGGGGAAGAATTAACTTCTGTATTCCAGTGTAAAATAGCCTGCTATCATGCATATTCATGGTTTTGAAGTGCTCAGAGCACTTGATCTTGCAGACTGCTTTGTATTAACAACTCCCAATGAAGTCAGTAGGAACTGAAATACATTAGAGAGCTCAGATATGCACTACTTATGATATGGTTACGTTTTGAACATTGAAATATGCAACCTGAGTACAGGAGTTTAACATCCTACAGCAGGCTCCATCCTCTATCAGCAAGGATACCTCCTCCTGTCAGTTAGGCTCACTTCTATTATGCATCACATATGAAAGAAAACACACGATCACATACATCTGTGAGAACAGAAACATTTCTTTCCTGCCTTACATGTAATTTAAGTCTTTTGCCAATAGCCTATAGTCTCTTTCACAGACCCTGTTTTACTGTGGTTTGCAAATTTGCGGCTTTGTTAGGCCAAGGTAATACAACAACTCAACATTTTGTGGTTTCCTAGGTTAGATTTCTGAGAAATGTGGAAATACTGCTTTTCAAATGCCATAAAATCTCCAGAAACTATATAACCTTCTGCTTATTAGAATATCAAGCGAAAAGCACATGGATAAAATGTTACTTTTCTCAAGTTCTTTTGCTATTTTTTTTTCCTAATGCTTTGTTTCTGTCCTGCAAAAGTCACCTGGAATGTTAGAGAAGGATAATGTATTATTGATACTTATTTATTAGGTTCTAATAGAAGAAATCCAAAGTTTCTCCACAGGAAAAGAATTCAAATCCTAGACCTCAAGGTCACACTAACATTCTGTGTTGGCAGGTGCTGAAAAGTTCTCTGTAATCCCTGGTTGAAGAAAGGGAAAAGGAGTCTTCAAACTCAGTAAATGCTAGACTTTCCAGAATAGAAGGCTTCTTTTAGAGGTTTGAGAATGGAGAAATAATCAAGATGACTGCCTTATGCTCAATCTGTCAAAAATATTCATCTTTTTCAACTGAATCTTTTCACGGTGTTCTATATGCTCTGAAATGGGTTCAGCTAATACAAAAGGAAAATGCTGTTGAATGGATATGCTAGGTTGTGCCTATGAGCAGTTATATTCAACAAAATTTCACCAGACCTCCATTAACCACCTTTCAAAATTCATACTGCAGGCCTCTGAAGAAAGTCACTTGTTCATGTTTCAGCTATAAAAATAAATTTATTCAATACAGAACACAGGCAGAAAATAATAAAAAGAAGAACTGCTTCCAGTCCATTTGTGTAATTCATACTGCATGTTTGAGTTGCAGCAGAAGTTTAGGTCAAGAATGCGTCTCATCAGAGACCAAATGCCAGTTTAGTGTCAGTCGGTCTGAGCATTTCCACCTACTTCATCCCTTCATGCTTATGTCTTCATATACTTTGCAAGAAAGATCTTGCACATTCCACCTAAATATTTATCTTTATATTGTGCAAACATGTCTTCTCAAAACATCAAATCGATATTCTAATGTTTAAATTCGTATATACACGTGTCTATATATATGCATAAACATTGTAGCCTAATGGCATTTTCCTAATGCCATTAAACACACATGTCCTCAGGCATTCCTGTGATTGTCTGGCAGGGCTATCTGACCCTATGTTTACACACATCTATCTGTCTATCTATCTATCTGTCTATCTATCTATCTATCTATCGATCTATCGATCTATCTATCGATCTATTATATAAATATATATTTCTATATGATATCTTTAAGAAATGGGCATCAGGCAATCACAGACCAATGTGAAAATATGTGGGTTATGTTGTTTAACAAAATGGCAGCTCCCTGCCATAAAATGGTGGCCAAAATTAAATGGTGTCCTCATGTGTAGGTTGGGGAAGGGCTTCCTGGGTCTGGTGTTCTGGGTAAAGTGACAGGGGTGGCTGGTTCAGGCAGTCATGACAGACAATGTAAGTAGGGAGAAGGGGGTGACTGCTGGAATAAATGGCCTGTGAGCTTGGTGGGAGTGGGGTAGGAGTTCTGTCAGACACTGGAGACAGGGCGCCATCCCTTCTTGCCCAGTTATCAGTGGTATCTGTACTACTGGCCAACACACAGAGAAAACTAGCAAAATATCCAGAATAGGGAAAAGATTTTGAGGGATTTTTCTTTTTTCTAAAAAAAACTATATTTTGGTTAAAGCTTGCAAAATCTTCTCTATCATGACACATTCTTATCTATATCACAACTCAGTTTGCTTTTTCCATCTTTGAATAATTCCATAGGCTGTTCAGTTTTGAATAATGTTTTACTATGTTCAGAGTTAAATCAGAATAAATGTATTAAAGTATTTATTATGTTTCCTCCAGATGTAAAATACATTGCACACTGATCACAATAAAATCATTGCTCAGTGATGTGAAAGTTTTTGAAATCTGCAATAACAGACATTTCTGACTTTTTTTGTGGAAGCAGAAATATTTTTAAAATCATTTCTATTCTTTCACAACATTTGCAATCAGTGATGTATGAAAGTAATGATATTATCAACAAATAAAATTTACTTACATATTTTGATCTCCCAAGGCTGTGACACATTCATTTTAATTTTTGGTAAAGAGGTAACTTGTATATAATTGTATATTTAGATTGCATACTATATTTTTTAACCGTATCTCCCTCTAGAAATAAATGTCCTAGAATTCTGAGACTAATCCTATTTCTGACTTCTGCGTGTGATGCCATTGAAATTTATTCTCATTAAGCCATCTGAAGAATCAGGCTCTATTAATCATCTAAATAAGATCAGCTTTACAGAAAAAAAAACCCATAAAAACAAGACGGTCCCCTCTGCAAATCCTACAAAAATGCCACACTTTGTAACGCCCCTTAGCCATCCATCTAACCAAAATCTGAAGCTGATCTAGCAAACTCTACCCAACTGTTTGTGTCATGCAGCTTATTCCCTCATTGCAAAAAAGATATTAATGACAATAGAGATTAACTAGTTAGTGGAGAGTTTAGCACCTGGGGCCTTTGCATTACATTAGGAACTCCCTTTTTATATTTATAATGGATTTGCTAAGAATTTTGTGATATTGATTTTTGGTGTACTTATTCTAAACACTTAGATTACCTAGTTTTCAGCTGAATTTTAGAATCCCAGAAAAGGTGGGTGTAGTTTTCAAATGCTGGGTTTTTTTAGAAAAAATAGAAAATCTGAAACTTGAATCCCAAATTTATTATACATTATTCCTATATCACAGCATGTCTGAAATAGTTCTCAAAATTATTTGTTATGCATTAATACCTCTCAAATAATTAATTACTCATTATTTGTTATCCATTCTACAAATATTGCTTGCTATCTGTTACTCAGTTATATAATTTTATAATCTATCATAGGTCATTATACCTCTTACAGCATGTTGGTTTGGACTACAAATGCTTGGCTGCTACCAAAAGTAGTATTGAGTGCTTGCTTTATGTTCTCAATAAATCCACCAATCTGCAAGATCAAATGACTAGGAGGAAGGGGCCTCTAATATGATACTGTTGATACATCATCTTTCTCAGGTAGTATTTTGCTGCTGGGGTATCTATGTTCTAAACACAAGTACAAGCCTCATTCATGCCAGTACTATGCCACCAATCACAATGAACTCTCAAAAGCATGCTGAAAGCCTCTTTTATGGAAGAGAATAAGAAAACATTAAGAAACACATGCTGACACCCACATGAATTCAGCTGAATCAGATCCAAAACACAGAGACTGATGCATTTCCTCACATGCAAATATTGGGAAGAGAACTGCCTCAGACACCCTTTGCAACCCCTCTCCCTGTGGATGGGGGAGAAGGTCTTGGGCAGTACCAGCCTGCCTAAGCCTGGAGGGGGAGGTGAAACCCTTCTGAGCCTCCAGAAACCTTCTCTTCTCTCGTTATGAACAGCTCAGCTAATAGTCATACAGAATCCTGCACCACTTGGAAAGCCCAAAGGAATCAAAGTTTGTTACTTTAGAAAAGTCTCTGACTACAGCTTTACTGATGAAAAAGATCTCTTGATTCTTCGAGTCAAAAAAAAAAAAAAAAATCTGAAAAATTAGAGACAAGGGAGATAGATAAATGAGAGGAAGTAAGGAGAAAGAGACTTCTGAGCATAGAACTTCCCTGACTGATACATCTGGGATTATATTGCTTTTTGTTCTATGACATTAAGACAAACAGGACTGTATTTGCCAATTTAGTGTAATAAGTAATTTACCTGTTACTCCAGTTACAATAAAGGTATCTCAAGAGGAAAACAAGCGTGTCTCTGACTTATCTCTGATCACTACAGGTTTTTTTAGCTTCTCCAGCTCAGATAAAAATAATAGAACAAACAAAATATCCATTACCATTATCTAAATAACTTTAAACTCTTTTTCATGTTTAGCACAAAACGAAAGGCATCCAGTAGAAAATTACTTGGAGAACAGACTGTTAAATTGTTGCAAAAATAATTAATAAACTCTTTAAAATCCAGTCAGACACTCTTCATCTATTTTCCAAATCTGAAAATTAATGTAGTTTCTAATTTGAAAGATTCTCAAGTGAGAATATCCGGCTGGGCTTTTATTTCCGTAAGTAATTTTTGTTCTATGATAAGGTAGTAAATAAACAAGTACTATAAATTTCCAACAAGCATATATCCGACATTTTAAACAGGCTTGAGTAGCACCTACTGGGAATAATCAAATTCCTTAAACAATTAGACATGAAAAGCAGTGCATTTTTGGGCAGTTTTAATATACCTTGGGTAGTGGAATAAAATATCAGATTCAAGACCCAAGTGATTCTAGTCTACTGTGAAGTATAATAATAGTCCTGAAATGCACAATGCCTGTAGCAGATTATTGTCATTATAATTTAGAATTCATGCAGAAAAACAATGGAGTCTCACTAGACTCTTTTGGTAAGGATTTGACATTACAATCAGAAAGTTAAATCTGGAAAACTACATTAATTTTGCAGTAAAGTGTAAAGGCTTCATTCATTGGCAGATCTCCCTTTGTCTTTCTCTTGGTATCAGCTTAGTTGTGATTTCTGTCAAACAGGAAAGCTTCTGTTCTGGGCAATCACACAGCAGTTAGTTGACAACTGGAGCAGAATCTGAAGACTTGCACAGTCCTTTATGGAAGAATAGCTCAGATATGTTTGTATTGTCACTGGTTAGTATTTCAAAAATACTATTTTAATCAACGCAAATATAGTTAGCAAGCTATTCCAGAACAGAATGCTTTGTTTACTGCCTTTAGCTAAAATTCTGGATGAAAACCCTGAAGTACTGTCTTCGATATAATGCAAAAAGAAATAACAGTCAGCTAACATTGTTTAGCTCTTCTTTACAGGCCTACCAAAAACATCCATGAGATTCTACTTTGTTGCTGCAAATGGATCCCAAGAATCAGCCAAAATGGTTACCTCTTTACTCTTGCCATAAAAGACAGCAGCACAAATCCTGTTGTGAAAAACTGAGAATAAAATATTTGTATAGTTGTTATCTGTGCTTCATAATAACAATAGCAATTTGCATACACGTAGTTTTCCACAGATTCTGAACTACTGATAGAATTAATCAGCCATTCATTCCTTTTGTAGGAAATAGGCTAACAGTTTGTGAGACTAGACTTGATGAAAGAAAACTTTTCTGGAACTGGATACTTGGACTTTTAAGAATGAGTCATAGAGATATTGCCATTGTAGAAGTATTAGGATAATAAAAGAAATAATTAAAAATAACTTTTGTCTTGCATCATGCTGTCTTGAAGCAATGTTTTGGAATTTGGCATGACTTACTGAGGAAAATAAAAGGAGCCTTTAGAAAAAGCTATTATATTGTTACAAAATCCTTTTTTATAGGTTGTGACAGAATTACATGAGAGATATTCAAAAAAATTATACATTCATATTTTTCATTAAGACATGCTTAACTGTTTTTTTCTTCTATATGGTGCCTTATCTTTCAGTAGAAGAATCCTCTTGCATTTTTGTCTCTTTAAAACAGTCTTTTGAAACTATTTGTTTCCAAAAGACAGAAATTACTATTTGCAAGGAAGATTTGTGTATAAGCAAGCAGTGGAAATTATCAGAAAAGGGATTAACATGTTGCTGACTGAGCTAATAAGAATTCTCAACTATCAGAAGAATTAAATATATATTGTGAAGGGAAAATTAATATTAATGTCTGTTCCTCATATTTATAATAAAAAGACAGTCTATTACTTATCTGCAAGCACTGCAGCAAGAAACTAGGGGTTTTGATGTCAGATTTTCTAACTGTAGCATCTGACTCATACAGATTTCCCCAGCTTAACTAGGCGAAAACACACCTCCAATTCATCCATGTCAAACAAACATCGGTCAGCATTGTTGCTACTTTGGTTAGAGAATGATGTTGCCCCTCTACTAAATTATGTTTCCTTCATTAATGAGAGAACTTCTAGAAAGGTAGGCTGTGTGTATGTGTTTGTAGTCATCACATCAGCAAGGTCATATCTATAGAGTTTGAAAAACAGTTTTCATTGAAATGACAAGTGCATTTGGGTAGTCTCTGTTAACTTTAGTGCAGATATTTGAATTGGTAAAATGCCTGAACTGGAACAATTGTCCTGCATTTTCTGTTGTGGGGAGGGCCGTCTTGCAAGGTGAAGTTTTGCTATCGAAGGCAATGGTCTTTCACTTTGTAAAAAGTGTTAGGAAAATGAATCTTGCAAGAAACACTTCAAGGAGAAAATACTTGATTCTGTTATTTACAAGGATTTATATGATTGAGTTCATAGTCAAGTACTAGAAATATACACTGGACATTTGCATTTTTAAAATTATTTATGAGGAAATTGCTAGCAATCAGAGTTTCTGATCTATCTCTCAGAATATATATATACACACATATAGGAATCTGTACTATTCAGAAAAATAATCATTTTCAGGCCAAACATTGGAAACTGTAGACTTTTCACTGTAGTTTGTGAGTTCTAGTCAGCAAATTTTGAAGCAGAATGAACTTAGGATCAGGAAAAAGGTCTCTGTGGAAGCCTCTGCACTGAGGGGCATTCATTATCTGTGATCAGCCCTACCAATTCATCTATAGTCAAGAGCCTCCTGCCAAACTTCAGTCTTTTTCTGCAGGCCTTGTTTCATCTAAAGGTAAGCCAAAGCTTGGGGGAAAAATTGCCTATCTCAGCCTGGCACATGTTTTGGACTCAGCAAGAAACTGAAATTGAGCCCTGGAGCTAGGAGACAGTCTTATGAAGCAATCTGTGAAAATAGTACCCTCTCCACATTATTATACCTTTATGTCAACTGGTTTTTAAAATCTGAGCACACATTACCATACCAATAGGTATTTCTCCCAGCATTTCCAAACTGACTTTTATTTCAGTGCACTAACAGAGTAGGTTCTGCTTCCATGTTCAGAACTGGATCCAGTGTATTGCAGAAGATAAGTGGTCAAACGTGAATTTTGCCTACTTCTGATACAAGCTAATCACTGCCAGGATTGCCCAGCTGTTACTGCATAGCCTATGAAAGCAAGTTACAGTCAATTTAGCTTTCCTTATGCAGTAAAATTGCAAATGGAGTTTAGTATTCTGAAACAAGATCCTTGGTAAGAAGTGGTTTGAGATATGAACCAAGAGAAAAAGCTTTGGTTTTTTTCTGGTAACTGGAAAAGAAAGGGCTGGAAATCTTTTGGTTTGACATGCAGACTTAAAAAATTAGCAATAGCCAATGAAGAATGAAAATATACAGAAAGTAGATAGTTCTACAGCAACCTTTCCTATCATATTTTTATGATAATAATGGTCAATAAATAAAAAGTAGACTTTCACAAGGGAAAATTTTCAGCAGTGTTGCAGTTTTTATTTTCACTGGCAGATACTCAGAGGTAATCAAATCTTCACCAGGATAAATTTCTAGTATTTCAGTTGCATGCAAGGACTTAAACAGAATATATGCCACATTATTAAAACTTGCTTAAGCTAAAGGATTGAGTTTACGTGAAAGAAAGGCATCACAACTGGTATTATAATACTGCTTTTATTCTTTTCTAAAGGAATTCACTTTCTTGAATTTCTGAAGTTGCTATTTATTTGTTTGTGATGGTTTTTTTGTTTGCTTCACATTTCAGTTGAGTGAGAAAGCTTCATTAATCCCAGGAAGATGAAGAGCTGAACTAACATAATTTCATTGCTAGGATAGTATTTGCTCTCCTTCAATGATCTGTGTCAGCCCTCCTGTTGTTTCCTTCTTACTTAGTACTGCCACAATGGTTGCTATCAAGGTGGGCTTGCGATTTTCTGAAATTATTCACCTGAGACAATAAAGCAGGTATCTGAATAAATGCAGTAGAAGCCTTTGTTCCAGGTTTTTTTTTTCCATCATAGAAACTTTACATGGGGTCTTCTGTTTGAATATTTTTTGTATAGCTATACCTTCTGCTGCTGTGCTGGATGTCTCTGCTCCTGTGTCTGGCTTATCAGGAAAAAGATCTTAAAGATTATACATTCATATATCTCATTGCCAGCACCCAGCTTAGTAAATCTCAGTTTTAACAAGGTCTGCATAAGTTTCTCTATGCCTAGGTTTTCTGCATCTGAAAGTTTCAGCCATAAATCAACACCCAAAAATCTGACCTCAGATCAGATCTCAACTCTGTGTTTGTCCTTCATAATATAGGGGGGCTTCTGCTACCTTCCAATTTGGTGTCTAACCAGGGACAGGCAATATCTGTTAATTTAATGCCTTTAGTTATTTACGCTATAATATTATTTTCAAAGTCATCAGCTGACATGAAAAAATAAATGTAATCTTAAGGATAAGGAATTGAGGACAAAATGGAAAACATGAGCATGACAGTGATACCCATCAGTTCTCCATCACAGATATATGCTGAGGAAAAACTCTTCCTTTGTCACCCGCCCCCCCAAAAAAAAAACAAACCCAAAGAGAACTAGAAAATTTGCAGGCGATTTTAATAGATGACCAAAAGTGTAGAAGCACAAGGGAAAATTTCATGACCATCAGCCTTAGAAAAGTGAAAATGGAAAAAAGAACATATGAAATGGCATTGCATGTGATTATACTGTTGTTTTTGCTCCTATTTAGAATGTAGTTTTGAAGTGAAACTCCTGATTATCAGCATTTCCTGTATTTGACATTTAGAAGCTGCTACTGCTTCTGTTTGCAGGTCCAGCAAGTAGCAGGACTGAGTGTGAATTTCACATGGGCAGACAGACATGCTTATGCACACACACACACATGCACACAGAGGACTCAAGTTCACTAGCTATGTATACAGACAACCCAGTCTACAGCTACTGTCACTTAGACTTTCCAACTCATGCACACACAGGAGAGTGGCATTACAAAACAAAAGTGGTGAGGCTCCATCATACAAGTGTACTGACCAACCATTTGCTTACACGCAAAAAAGCCTCCTCCCCTCCTCTTTGCTTTTCATAGTTGTATTTCTCTTCTATTCACCCTGATCCTTCCTTTCTCCATCCTTGTCTCCTCCCAAATAAAGAGTGTACATGTAATTGAGTCTAAGCCTTACCTCATAGTACCAATATGGCTACTTAGGTGCTCCTCCCCCAAAGAGTTCCAATACTACTCATAATTATCTGTGAATCTTGGCCGTTTCTCACACGCCTCCTCCTTAGCCATCTGTGCAATCCAGCCATTCCTCACAGCACTAACTGTAATTTCTGCCAGCTTCTCACTGTGTTATTTATGGTGTTCAGCAATTTCTCATGTCACGTTCTGTAGATTCTCAGAGTCTGTTTGGATAGCTAAACTTCCTGCCAGGGCTGCATATCTTAACACTCTGCACCAACCATTTCACTTTACAGTTCTGCTCTTCTTGAATGACATTGCTTAGTAACATTGATGCAGCTGCTACAATCATTAAGTGCCACAGGAGAAGGAAAAAGAGAATTCACATAATGCATTCTTACCCTTCTATCCATTGAGGGTGGTATGGTGTTCAGTTAACCACAGAGCAAAGCAACTTTTCCATAAAAATTAATTTAATTGAATGGAGTGGTAGATGAGCAGAGACTGAAGAAATGCATGCAAGGACTGCAAGGATGTGTTTGAGGTGAAAAATACTTTAAATGTCAGTGCTAACAGACAGTAGCCATATAATTTTTAACTACAGAGGAATTCATCCTGACTAAATTGCAATAAATACAAAATGCTTTCCCAACCTGAAATAATTGAGCAAGCTCTTTAAGCATTTGTGAACACTTCTTTTAAATGGAGAAGGGGAAAGGAGGTTCAACACACTGTATTCTTCATTATATTCCCCAGTACAGACTATAGATCTCTGTGTGATTCACAGCATATAACATAGGTATAGCTACATGAGGCTGGTGATGTATCTTCTTTTGCTAGACCTGAGCAACCTCTAATTTTTCAACAAGAAGCTTGGTCACCGAGTATACATTCCCACATGCCATTTCTAAATTTCTGAGGAGATGAAGACACCAATTAATATTTTAATGATTTTCTAATACTCAGTTCCTGAAATTGTCCTCATTGTTGGTCACAAACATAAAAAATTCTATCCATGATTTTCATCAATAATGGTAAGCATTAAAGAGTGCTCTCATACATCTTGCAGGAATATAAAATGAGATGGCAACATAGGAAGAATTAAAAAATTTTAGTAGCTTCATGGTGATTTGCAACTCAAACTAAAATCAAAACATTAAAACAAGGAGAAGTGTGGATGTAGTTGAGTTACAGTACCATTTTCCACAGATTCTCTTAACAAAAATAAAAAATGCTACTAAGTCTAAGATGGGACATGAGAAAGAGATGATGAATACTTGATGGATTATTGACACAATTACAATACAAATATGTTTCTACATAATATATTGTAGCTCCGCAGCAAACACCCACTGAAAATCATAAATTCATTACAGCATTTCTTCTTTTCTGGAGATGTGAAGGTCTGTTTTAAGGCCTTCATTCTGTTTTTAATTATGAAACCTCCTACTGTCCTAAGAAAACATCCTTATGCTATCTTAATGGCCCAAATAAAAATTAGACAAGGGAATCAAAGGTATACATCTTGATAAGAATTTTGCAATTTACCTTCCTGAAATCAGACAACACACGTTCTCTTCTGTAGTGTGAATAAGGAAGGGGCTGGGGAAAGAGGACAAAAATCAAGATGAAGTAAGCACCCAACTGGACAGATGTCTCAACTTCAGACTGTATAACAGAAATTCTAATATGACAATCAACATGGTAAAAAAAATAAATTAATTTTATGGAGAACACTAGTTTTAACCCAGCTTGTCTGTTCTTTTCTTTTCCCTTTGTAAATTAACATCAACAGTGATGTATTACCTAGACAGTCTGTTGACTCCTCCAGGTGAGGTTCCGCCCAGCAGGAGTACCATCAGCTGGCATTCTGACCACATGAAACCAATGTGTGGATGAAGGAACAAGGCTTGAAGAGGTATCCGGTATGAGAGGATCTAGGGACAAGAGGATCTAGGAAACTAGTATATCTCTTGTTTTTTCAGTTCACAGAAAGAGCTGACTCCCTTGACAGATGTAATAATCACTTGATAGGATATTAATGGCTGAGATTATTATTTCTAGAACAATACCATAAAAATCATAAGTGGATAAATGTGTAAATACATGACACTTATTCTTTAACATTAAAAAAAAATTGCCCATTTTCCTTTGATGAATCAGCATTAATTGCCAATTATTGCTTAGAAGTCAACATGCTGCTGTATCTAAGAATATATTATAAACTTAGTGTTGCCTTATTCTACCCACTGCTATGCTTTTTAATGAGTTTACTTATAGAGAGCAAGAATTTTGTTACTTTACAGTGCCATCTTCACGGCCTTGTAAATGACATATGGACATTTTCTTCATCTCATTAGGTGTGGGACTTTTCAGCTAAAGTAAACAAGGGGATTGTTAAATGGGTGCCTTTCTTGTCGCAGAAACCACATTACATCAGTATTTAAATTCATTAAGGCTTGGCATCTTTTATTTAATTCTAATAAAATGAGAAAATACTACATAACTCCTCATACCCACTCCAACAATAGCAATTCACTTGGGCTTAATTTCAAGCTGTTGAAGATCCATTAATTCATTTTTATTTCCTTAGAAAAATATCTTACAGTGGCTTTCTTACCATTGTTCCTCTTTTATTCCCAGAAGGATTATTTAATTGTCTATAGAGTAATTTATATCTTGGCTTCATAACCTCAGAACTCAAACAAGCACTTAAAAACTTCAAGAAGAAAAGCTACATGCATAGTACTAAAACCTGTTTCCTCTAGAATCCTTTGTTTATTTCTTCTAAGGTTTTGATTAGAGTAAAATTAAAATTATCCAGCTGTCATGTTCAGTGGTCATTTTCGTAGGGTGATAGTCTGCTTACTGAAGAAAACAGCCACAGAGTACACAAATCTGAATTATTTTTTTAAATTTTCTATTTACAGGTAATTATGATATATCATGATATGCCTCTTCCAAAAAAGTTGAGGTGTGCTAAATTCTCCAAAGTCCTGTCCATGCCTGTATTCACAGAAATTTAAATTATGCAGAGACATGTTTTTTCCTTACAGTATCTTTTTTAATAAACCAATTTAATAGTTATCTAAGGAAGTTTGAGGCATTCTACATAGTCTTTTACAAAAAATCTTGACTAAGAAACCTGAAGACTCTTTCTAATGATATTGTCTGTGAGCAGTAAAACTACAGTACTTAATTTAGACTTTCTCTCTGAGAGAACAGGTGGTTCCTAGTGGGGCGAACACAGTGTCAAAAGGTTTCATATTCTCTGGACTGATATTCAGAAAAATAGGCTCCAGTTCAAGGGCGGTTTATGGTGTCTTCTAAGAATACATTTTCTGGACATCCAGTAATTCTGGAACTGAAGCTTTGTGAATGAAGACAGCAAAAAAGCCCTATGAGAGCATAAGGGTCCTTAGACTGAGACAACCAATAGGGTCTGAGAAGTGTATGACACAGTGGAAGGAGGAGCTGCCAGTCTGATAAGAATTATTTTTGTTCATCACATTATCTCAACAGTATTCAGCTTTAGATCTTCTTCAGAGAGCATTCAGGAACCTTAAGCTACTAGTTGTTTTTCTCTCCTTTACTTATTAAACCATCTTTCTCTAAACCCATGAGTTTTCTTGTTTTTCCTCTTCTTATCCTCCTCCTTGTCCTTTGGGGCAGGGCAGGGTAACAGAGAAGCTGTGTAGGGACTTAAACTACTGGCTCAGGTCAACCCACCACACCAAAACCAAAATACGGTATGTCCCTTCAGCTTCCCAGTTATACATCTGCAAGTCCATGTGTGTGCACACAATCTTATCTCTAACAGCCAAGCTCCATTCTTCTCCATTCTGTACCAGAATGAATGGACCAGACTTTAAACTTACCTTTGCAGGAAAAAATGGAAGTTCACATGCCAGTTCAGCCGAAAACTAAAGGCTGATTAAAAAATATATTCATAAGGAGCAGAAAAACTACATGATGTGCATAAATCCACTGTTTCTGCTTATAGTCTAATAGTTTATCACAAACTCAATAATAGGGAAAAATAATTAGTGCTAAAAAGAAATAATTCCTTTTTCTAGAAATTTAGCAGTAGAAGTGCTGCAGGCCAGTGTCAGCTCTCAGGCCAGTATGTCTGATTTGACATTATGGAATAATAGGCATCTGCATCCCCCTATATACACATCAGAACAGGAAATAAGAGAAAGAGAAGTGCAAAAACCTGAAATAAGATAATTTGTGTAAATAAAGGGGAAAAAAAGATTGCTGCTTTTTCCTGCTTGCTTGCTTCTGCTCATCTTTTTGCTGTACCTTTTCTTTCTCTTATAAACATTGAAGTCAAGGTCAAGCTTCACCTAGTTATCAGAAAGATGTGATCAAGTGGAACCGAACTGCAGTATATGATATTGCCCTTCTTTTTCCCCTAAATAGTCTCGGGTTCAAAGACTGGAGCCTAGCAAAATGCAGCAAAATAAATAGTTTATAACTCATAAATTCATTACTGGATTTGGATTGCTATGAAGCAGTGTTCAGATGCCCCTGAGGAGGCTGGTTGCTCAGACTGTCAGTCATTCACTGTCTAGCAGTGCTTCTCCAGTAAGTTGTTTTTTTCTCGACATCGTCCTGCAACTAAGGCAATTTTTAGGGACAAAAATCTGGTTTTTAATCTTATGTCTTCTTTCAAATTAAATTCTCGGTGTAAGAGGATACACACCAGCTACATTCCCAATGAAATTCTTCTCCCTTTTACCTATTTCATCCATGAATCTCCTCCATGGTGCTTTCCCTATACACTGTTTCTCAATTGTCTAGGCATGTCATTGCAAGGTAACTTATCAACAAGAAATAAACAGTTTTTTCTGCAGCTCATGAGAGTTTGAAGCAGCAGTGCTAGTAAGTCATTAACAGTCACAAAAGTGTACAAAAGCTTTGAAAATGGGAAAAGCTGCTTTAAAAAAGTCATGAGTTCTGTTTCTGTGAAAACTGAGGAATAGACTTCTTTAATTACATGGATACTGTCTCAAGAACTCGTGGTGTGAAATGAAGCTCATGCCTTACCAGAAGTCAGAAAATTGAATTTTGCTGTCTAAATTAATAGAATGTCAGTAAATCATTACTTCTCAGAGAAGAATTACAGTTTTCTATACTGTCTACTTATTAAACTAGGAATTAGCAAAGTGGTTCAGTTAAGGATAGAAAGTCTATGTTCTTACTAATATGAATTCCTGAGGTTTCTCTGTGAGAAACGGCAAATCGACAACTTTCCTCTGTTTGTCTCAAGTTAGTCAAAACCTTGTTTATGCAAAGGTGATATGAACTTTCAACAAAATATATGCTGGCATATCGCTTCACTGCTTGCCCTCTGTGCTTATGGTATATGATGTAAGAGAAACCCCAGATGGATGCAATCTGCATCTGGAAGAAAACATCATTTTTATTCTCTCAGATTCTTTTTAAAAACATACTTTTGTGAAAGATAATCCTTATAATATAGTTTTTTTCTTTACATATGCATTTAATCAATGTGTATGTGGTTACCTGCACACATATTTCTTCTGTTTGGTTTGCTGAATCACATCCTAAACGGCATGTAGGAAGCCAGTTGAGACACAGAGTAAAGAAGTTCAGAATTACATGAAAGTGAGAATGAATAACATAATCAAAATTAGAGGAAACGGAATATTTTTGGCAGACTTGAGGAATGTAAGAGTTAGCACAGAAATCTGTATCTTTATATTGCAGGAAATAAGCCAATTGTTTGCTAAGCAGGATTTGGAAAAAATGAACATGGTCTCCTACACTGATTTTTCAAACATTTTTCACTGTCAAGGGGTTTTTGCTTCTTCTGAGGCATCTGGTTCTGGCCACTATTAAAGATAGGTTGGCTGGAAAGGACAAATTAACTAAATTAGGCTGGCACTGCTTACATTCCTATGACATCTGGTGTTTCTGCCATGTTACTGATATGTCATTTTGACAAATTATGTTACATCATGTGATAGTAACTAGCAACTTCATAGAATATAAGCAATGCAACCTGAAGCGACTCCAACAATTTAAAACAATCTGCTATTTTTTTTTCAACTGTCTGTTACCAATTTAGAAGTTGAGAGGAATAAAGCAAGAGGTTAATTTAAGTCCAAATCTAACCTCCGAAATATATTATTGTTTCTACTCCGACAGGTTTACTTCTATAAATACAGATCTGAGCTGCAAGCCGTGAATGATGATTTAAGGATATCTAAACAGAATGTAAAATTCTTAATGAAGCAAAAAACTGGGAGAAATTAATTTCCTGGCAGCATAAAATTATTGACTATATTCACTAATTTCAGTTCTGTTCATGATCTGATTCAAAGTAGAGAATGAGATCAGAAAATTCTCTGAATGCCTAACAGATGATTTAAACTTATTCAAAACTGATTGTGCTGATGCATTTTGTAGCCTAGTTGCTTATTTCCTGAGATGACATTGTATTAAGAATGAAGATATTAAGCCAAACAACTGCTATTTTTAATTACAAAGGTGTAACATGATATTGAAAGAAAAGATAATGGACCTTTATTTATTAAAGTGCTTTTTTTTCCATGAGCTATTCCAAGCACATTTGAAGATTCATATTCCTTTACTTGCCAGTTGTAGATTTTTAAGTATCTGGTTGATTTAGAACTGGTTCTAGTGGTAAAGTACATCCAAAGATGTCAAAGTACTTTACGCATGAGGATGACTGTGGAGATGTCTGGAGCCTATTATTATTATGCCCTTCTAGTAACAGATTAAGGGATGGATTTCTTGGAAGAATGTAGTTGAAATGGAAAGGAATGACTCTGACTTCTATAGTGAGTGGTCAACAGTTGAGCTGTAAAATAAACCTACTGTCATCACAGTACTATCTAATCCTGAATTTATGTGAATACCGAGAGAAAAGTGACTAAACAAATACCTCTATCAAATGCATATAATGAAATAAATTTTAAAATGTGAACAAAGCAAATATTTCCTCTTTTTGGATTTTAAAACAACAGCTAAACTTAGCACCTGTTAAAGACACCCACTGATTGTCTTTTGTAGCAAACCCCTTTCTAAATAGGAAGCATGGGAAAATCCACCCCTATTTTTATAATTCATTGATATTATCTAACATTTGAAACAGCCTGAATGTAGAAGAAAACTTCAATTTTCTGAGAAACAAGTATATTCTCATAATTATATGATGGTATTTGGTGTGTGACCTCTCCTGGTCCTTACCTCAACTCAGGAAACTTTTGTTATATTTTCTCTCCCCTGTCCGGTTGCAGAGGGCAATGACAGAGAGGCTTTGGTGGGTGCCTGGAGTCCAGTCAGCATAAGCCCATCACACTATCCAAAACAGATGTAAAGTAGGAAGATAGTGCTGAAAGCCAAAAAAAAAAGAAGTTAAAAAAGAATTTTAAGCAACCTGAACAAATACAAATATATTTTTTATGTTCTTTAAAGAACATGAATCCCACAGTTTCTGCAGAGCAGTCATTCTTCTGGTACAACACTAAGAATGAAAGCTGAAAATGCTGTCTAGGAGCTTTCACAAGAGCTCTAGAACTCTAAGAATCAAGCTTCATGATTTATAAGTCCATGTATAATTAGTTTTTTGACTGTTTGGATTCACAAGACTGGGTATTATTCCAAAGGTCTGGAAGAGGCATGTTGGTAATTTCACCCTGTAGCTGATTCGTATTAGAGCAGAGTATTTCCACTAAATTATTTTTTGCTTCATTATTTCTGAAATTATGTCTGAACAGTTATAAACAGCACATTGCAGTGTTTGTAAACATATAAACTAATGATAAAATAATTTTTATTTTTATAAGAAGAAATTCTTCCACATAGCTAATTTTACAAAAAAAAAAAAGTAGTAATTCTGTTTGTTTTCTTATAATGAATAACCTACATTCACGAAATTGTTACAGACTTCATAATAATATTTTTTTTATTTGGTTTGCTTCTCCGTTTCTCATACCATTTGGAGCCCCATTTCGAACTGCAGTACTTTCAGAGAATCACAGAATCACATTATGTGTGAGGTTAGAAGGGAATTCTCACCTCCTTTCATTTCATGAGTTTCTATAAGCAATGCAATAACAACCTCCAATTCTCCATTACATTCTTGATATGGATGAAATCTTTTGCTTCCATCTTTGTCAAAAATTGTGTTTGTTTCTGAAAGAAAGAAAGTTGAGAGAAACAACAGTGTTATGAGGTTTATGGAACATTGCAAATTATATTCCTTAAAAATCTTAAGAGTGTCTATAGTGCAAAGCTGTCTAGACACATACAGGCCTACCTAAATTCAGAAACTTTCTTCAAATATCTAAAAAGCTTGAGGTTCATTACCTATTTACATGATTGACACTGAGAAGTTTTATACTGGGCTACTGAGAATTACAATTTATTAGAATGTAGAAATACCTACTAAACAAAAGCATGAATTTTGAGCATTATTTTATTCCACTGTTTATATTTAATGGCTCATTCATTACTCACTGTAAAAGTCTGTGCAAAGACATGTAACTAAACTGCCTATTAAACCCATTAAGAATCATGTCTACAAATCTGAAGTAGAATTTGAGCCAATATTAATTCAATATATAAAATTATTGTGTAGTAATGGTAAGTTAAACGGAAAAACAACAGAGTTATTCAGGACTCTCACCTGCTCTGTGTGAGCAGATGAGTTAGGAGGAAAAAAAACAACCATTCCCTCATATTAATCTCCTATTACCAATTCATTTGCTGAGAGGATTTATAGTCATCAAAACAATTATTCTAAGGAAGCATAGAAGAGGGCTTTCAGTCTATCTGAATCAAGGAAATGAAAGGATGAAGCAAAAAAGGCAAAATCCACATTTGAATCCAAGTTGCATATAAAGAGGTTCATGTCTACTCTGTCCCTGAACAGAAACTCATTTTCTGTGGCTGCCAGTAGAAGCAGTAATTTATTCCAGCCTTTGCTAGGAACTGAGTGGCTGACACATCTGGAAAAGGGAGCCTGTTCTTACTCCCTCCTCTTATAACCCCAGGTTTAATCTCAGTACTTCAGCAAGAGTTCCAGGAGTACCAAATAAATGCCCTTTATTAACCACTCAAATTCCACCTGCATATGAGGAAGCCTATCTGCACTAAGAATGGAAGTAGGCAGGGGATTAGCTAGGGTCATTGAAGTGCTTGTTGCTGCAAATTATGTGCTTACAGCATTGCTCTACACGTCCCTCTGAAACACTCATGCATATGGATTGCACTTACCCAGCTACTGTCCAAGAGTCACTGTGCTTACATGTGTGACTCAGCTCTGAGGTGCAGTTGTCTGTAGGATGTCTGATCACAAGGAGCTTTATAGATCAGACATTCACACTTTGGAAGATTCATCAAAGACTGAGATGCTATAAATGCCTGTCATCCTGGAGACTCAGCATAGTGTCTGCATAAATAAATCAATAATAATAACAAATGCAAAGTTTCCAGTGTGCTGTGCAGCCATCTCAAGAGAATATATTTCAGGGACAGCAGCCTGAGAAAAAATCATGACAGGATTGATGAGCACAGGCAGACCTACATTAGTCTCAGAAATTTTGAAGTGTTATAGTAAATGTGCCTACATGCAGTGTCAGATATTTAAAATAAATTGTTCCTGACTTAACAGCAGCCCAAGTATATGTCAATTATGTTGGCTCTATAATTTCAAATGATAAAAAGAAAATTCAGAAAAATGTGAAATCTTCTAGAACCATGCCCAAACATAGTAAAAATATAAATCCATCAAAGGAATGATTTATTCCAAACTGTCAGATTACTATGATCATTTTTTCCAATGTATATGTCTTTGGGTTTCTGCATTTCTTTTAACACAAGACTCTCTACTAGCATGTTTCTTTTTTCTTTAAAAATAAATCCGGAAACCAAAATGAGGGGGTTGAGAAAGACGCTGACTATAAGCACAGTGAATCAGGTAGAAGGTAAAAATATCACTCAGATGCTCCTGTTTTACTTGTTCAGTGCTTCAAGTATGGAACTTCTATGTTTTTTTTCTGTTTGCCATCATTGAACTTTTTAATCATTTGTGTTGTTCTCTGGGCACTAAGAATACAAGAAATCTATTTCTTTCAAGAACCAAACTGCTCTGTAAAATCAAAAACTTTAAAAGAATTGCTGGAGGGCTTGTGCATCTCAGCGCAATGCCTACAGAAGTGGGAAGGAAGTTTGCTAAGCTAACTTAAAGCAACTCAGCATTTTTTCTGTGGATATTGTGCATAATGAAATAATGGGGTTACAGGGCATGTATTCTATCATTCTATCATTCTCAATTTGGGGGAAAAAATATCGTTTGAATTGTCATAGTGAATATGTTGTTCATTTAGCAAACTCTCCACGTGGTTCGATTTATGTTGAGGACAGTTGTAACATGTTAAAAACTAAAATACTGGAACATAAAAGTACTGTGAGAAAAAATGACATAAACCCCACAGTATTACATCATTTTAATAGTTTGAAATTTTTGGTGTTCCTAATGTAACTTCAATTGTAATAGATCATGCAATGTAATTAAAGAGACAAAGTAATAGATAAAAGAAGACCAGGATAGAAATAGGCTTTTTGGATTTATAATTTTGAAATCAGTTCCTCATTTTGAAACAAATTAAGAAATGGAATTATACAAGCATTTAGAAAGTAGATGAAAGGGGAAATGTGGAATCCTGCCAAAGAAAGACAGGACACTGCTGGAGCTCGAAAAAAACAGTTATTTCATGTCAGTCCAAGAGATCACCATCTCCAGTGTACCACATTCAAAAGCAGGCAGCAGAGGAGGCCTGCGGAAGAAGGATGGGTCAGAGTGAGAAGGAATTCTTGGGACTTTGCAACTCCCTCTCCCAGATCCTCAACGTTTGTATCTCAAGAACTTTCTGCTTCAGAGCTGGAATTTATTTGTCTCAGTGATCTTCACCTTCCCTGTTTGTCCAATTCGTTTTTTGCATTTATGTAAATGATTTGGTCCCTATGTCACAGAGTCCTCAAATATAATTAAATGAGTGAAAAAACATCTTTCTCATATTTTAAATGCCAGGTGTCACTTGATACGATCATCTCTAGACATTTCGTTAGATGGAGAGCATGAACAATAGCTTTCTGTTCACATTTTTTCTGTCATTCTTGCTTTTTATCATACTGTTGTTCAGTTGTCTTTTTCTCAGCCTGAAGAGTCCTGGTTCACTTGTTCATTCCTCACAAGGAATGTGGGAGAAATTATCCTCTTCTACCAATTTCACATTTTGTGAAAAGAGGGTGATTTGCACACAAAATGCTCACCAAGGTCTGACTTGCCCCAACCTGACAGGAGTTGGCACCACCCCACCCCAACCACACTTGCTCCCAGCTAGAAAGCACGCCCCTTCTTCTCAGAAGTGAGAGAGTCCATTTCCCCCACCCCTGGCCATGGTGTAAGATGTTACCAAATGATAAAATGGCCACACCACCTTCATCTGATCTGGACTGGAACCAGGACACCCTAGGGATTCTCTTCTCCAGGCTCCTGGTCCTTCTGGCACTGAGGATCTCAGAGCTGAATGCAGCTCCTTGCTCTGTGCTCTGGCAGAGAGCCACCCGTGTCCTGGGGGACATCAGGCACGGCATCGCCAGCCGGGCAATGGAGGGGATTGTCCCGCTCTGCTCTGCACTGGGGCGGCCTCACTTTGAATATTGTGGGCAATTTTGGGTGCCACAATATAGGAAAGATACAAAGCTATTAAAAGATCATCCAAAGGAGGGCTATGAAGATGGTGAAAGCTTTGAAGGAGAAGCCGTATGAGAGTTTGAGGTCACTTGTTCAGCCTGGAAAAGAGGAGACTGAGGGCAGAACACATCACAGTGCACAGCTTCCTCACAAAGGGAAGAGGAGGGGCAGGTGACCAGTGATAGGACCCAAAGGAATGGCATGAAGCTGTCAGGGAAGATTTAGGGGAGATGTTAGGAAAAGGCTCTTCACCTAGAGAGTGGCTGGGCACTGTTACAGGCTTCCCAGGGAAGTGGTCATGACACCAAGGCTGCCAGAGTTTAAGAAGCATTTGGACAACGCTCTCAGGCAGAGTGATTTTTGGACTTGTCTTGTGCAGAGCCATGAGTGGGATTTGATGATTATTGCGGGTCTCTTCCAACTCAGGATATTCTGTGATTGCCTTAGCAATCCATATTCTCTTATATTCTGCAGACTTTCCTATACAACTTGAAAAAAAACCCGTTCTAAAACTGCAACGTCAAAAGGAATATTTTGCTTCCCCTTTCTTCTGTTGTTTTGGATTTTTTGTGTCAATATAGTAGATATCTATATTAGTTGATGCATTGTATACAAATTGCATCTACTTTATATGCAAATTGTATATAATTGCATATATGTTATAGACAAATATTATTTATCATGTTACCTACTGCAGTAACACAACAATATTTTTAAGCCAAATAATATGAAAATAAAATAGATCTGTATTTATAAATTTAGTTGCCCTCTCCACAGCTGTGGACCCCATTTCTTAAAGAACTCAAATTTCTTTCAGTACTTCTCAAATCTTCTGGATTTTGTACCAGCATTACTGCCAGGAACTGGCTACTTAATTCACTGGAAATTGAACTCCAGATCATGTTTCACTATTTAAATAAACACCCTCCTTTTCAAGACTGTCTATCATTTGTGCTGTCTGTTCTTAGAGTTAACTTTGACCAAAAAAGTCACCTTGAAACTCATTCAGCTCACTCTTAAAGGAGCATGGCGTGCCTAATTCCATAATTCATTCTTAACATGAATTGTGTTTTCTATCCAATATGACTCATGCACACATTAGCTGTCACCAGCTGCTAGAGACTGTTATGATCAGTGGAAAGAAAGGGAATTTTTACCATAAAATAATTTAAAGGATTTAGGAGCCTAACATCTATAAGTGTTCATTTAGGAAATAAACAACTTTTCTGATCTTGGTTAAACTGATTTAACTACAGGACAAAAATAAATGCCAGTTTTGTTTTCTTCATGGTGTGGCCATTTTTAGTACGGTCTACTTCCTGTCGTATGAAATTCTTTTGTCAGTGGTAAAATTCTACATTCTAAGAATGGTCTGTGTTAGAAATACATAACGGTTTAATGTGAGGCTGTTTAACGTAAAGGTAGCTTTTTGGCACATTGTGAGATAATGCCATTAAAACTATCACTTTTTTTAGCACCTCTTTTACTATGACTTCTTTCCTGTTGGCTTTATGCAAGCCTGTATTGTAAGTTAAAATTTTTTGTATGTTTTTGTGTAGTTTTACTTTGAGTCACTGTGCATGACATTCTTTTTAGCATTTGTAAGTCCCTTTGTGTGAGTATTGTTCTCTTTAGGGGCTCCTATGGCTTACAAAGGAAAGCATTTGCAGCCCATTGGTATCATCTGGACAAAGTTAGCATCAAGGTCCCGTGCCTATTTTGTTTCTTCAAATTTAGGCTAGAACATAGAAGATTCTGCTTTTACAAATCCTTAAATTTTTACCTGCCTTTTGTGATAGCATCTCAATGACCCACAGGAGTATTGTTAAAACTGAAGACTGTTATCAGAAGGGCAGAAATAATTTGGTAAATTCCTATGCATATTTGGTAAGTTCATCGCTCAGGTAGTTTCTCAGCAACGATACTTGTAGGGAACTGAAATCTATATCTTTGCACTTTGCATTAATCAACCCTTGCATGACTATTCACTTTCTCTATTAAAAGCAGTCTTTTTACTTTATTTTTTACTTTTAATATGTAGCTTAAAAAGTTCAATATTCCTTCAACTGTCAAATAGGAATTCTCATTTAATGTAAAACAGTTAGATGAAATTTAAAGTTAAAAATATTCTGGTGCTAGAGTTATCCTTCTCCCAATAATCTATTCAATATTTAAAAGAGCAATGTTCTCTTTCAAGTTCAGGATTTTATATTTAAACGTACCTAAGAAGGATCACTAATGTTGTTGTCCTTCTGAAACAAGTCTTTTATCGATACAATACAGATGCTTTTCATAATACTTGACAACTAGCTCTGGTATAAGGGTTCTTTTGCTTGCTGCAACCACTTTCATGTCACTGTATTGCAGAAAACAGAATTTTCATAGTTGATCTTCTGCATTGATCAAGCGGATTATAAAATACTAATTTCTTTTAGTTAATAATTCTCCAAAAGATCTGTCATGAAACAAAGTTGGATCAGATATAGGCTATATGCATGTTATACTGATAGAAATATTGGTTTTCAGTCTTGGCAGCCCAGTAAAATGCCTTCCAAATACTTCCAAAGTAGTAACTTATGCTTTGGTAATAACATTAAATTATCAGCACCTTAGAAAGGGTAAAACATTAGTGGAGGGCTTTCCCTCACTTTTGAAAGGAAGAAGAACCTGGCTTTTGAAATAGACTCTTTTTCTCGCACCAAATACATGTAGGTGAAATAGCGAGAGTAATAGAACTATTTTTTCTTCCTTCATGAATCCACATAAAGCAGTTGGTGAATATTTGTAGAGATTAAAAAGATAAAAGTGTTGGGGAGTTTATATACAGATTTAACAAGTGATACTTAGCTGAGTTAATTTGCTTTGTTTGTTAAACATTTCATGGGCAGTTGTCAGCACAAACTCCATCAGTTATCATCACATGGATAAGTCTGGTATAGAGGGATAGAGGGAATGCACCTTTTCCTTTTCGCTTTCTCAGAACTAAGAAATACTATGATTAAACAGATCAAAGGTCTAAATAAACCTTCATGTTTGGTTTTTTGGCTTAACCAAATAGTTAAATTTAAAATACTTAGTTTAAATAAGATTCTGTCCTACTTTTCCTCTGCTTATATCTTAGAAGGAGTAAGTCAATGCCTTTCCAGAAATAACTCCCTGTATGGGACACTCTTTCTGTTTTCAAACCAACAAAGTATAACGTGCTATGTGACTTGATGTGATAGACATCATTTGTTGCTGCAATGCCAGATGCAGACTGTCTTCATATAAATGAAACACAAGACTGAAACTTGCCCATAAGGGGTAACAGCAAGACATCACAACCATTCTTCCATCTTTCCCTTGTTGCTACCGTGTGCATAATAGATTTCAAGCCTTGGAAGAAGGGACAAACACCAAATATGGCAAACATCAGCAAGATGAATAATGGAAATTAATTTAGCGTCTCAGTTGCTAAAAGAGTCTTTGAACTGTTTACAGAGAATAGTAACTGCTGTTCCTCCAAAGCCACTACCTAGCATTCTATGGCATCTGCCGAGTATAACTCCAGATGGAGGTAGACGTAATTTTTAAAACTTGTACTGACTTGAATTCTCATTCTAGAATTATATGCATGATAAGTGATTTTTTATATACTAAATAATCTGATGCAGTTGAAAGAAAGGCCCCTCTGAATGAGGCTGCTTTGTTTGTTGGGATTTAACGCTACTTTATACTTAAAGTTAGTTGGTACTTTAAAGTTAATGCTACTTTATACTTAAAATTAGTTGGTAATTTTGAATATGTGTGACAGAAAAAAATGCCGTCAATACTGCAACCGACTTATTTTTGAACACTTGGAAACATTGATCCTAATTATTGTTTAATTATGTTTCACTGAGCCAAACCTATAGTGGGAAGGGAACATTAACTTTGCTGTTCTACTGAGAGTCATAGAGCTAGCCATATCCTCACTTAACTTTGATCTATGCATCAAAATCAACGAGTTAAACAAACTATTCAGACTATTTTGATATGATGGAGCTTAGTCATGGGAAAAAGATGGGAAAAAATTAAAGTAGGGAAACATTTGGTTTTAAATGTTTAAATGCTTACGGACCTTATATAGAGAACCAGTTGACAGAATCAGTGTAATTCCTTTTTATCTTAAGAGTGTGACAAATACCAAAATCTTCTTTTTCGTGTTTCTGCAGTAAGAATAACTTAATGTGTATTTTGAAAATACCTATTTAAATACTATGAAAAAAGGGGATTGTATAATTTTTCCAATTAAGCAAGCACTTATAAAACAATCCCAAAACAAATGAAATTTGTTTCATTTTACATTTAGGACAAATTCTTAGTGGTGAAAAATGTGTTACTGCTAGCATTGGCAAATTATGTCCTTCCTCTCTTAGCCATATTCAGTATACTGCTATCAAGTGTAATTTATCTGTACTGTTTTCCTGGTTTCAGCTAGGGTAGAGTTAATTTCTTCTCAGTAGCTGTTACAGTGCTGTGTTTTGAATCTGGAATGAAAATGGTGTTGACAACACACTGATGTTTTGGGTTTTGTTAAGTCAAGGACATTTTTTTTCTTGTCTCACACTCTGCTAGTGAGGGGTTATGCAAAAGAAATTGAGAGGGAGCATAGCTGGGACAAGTGACCCAAACTAACCAAAGGAGATATTCCACACCACTGAGCATCATGACCGGTATATGAACCAGGGGGAGTTACCCAGAAGAATGGATGATCTAGGTTTGGGAAGAGGGGTCTGACATCGGTCAGCAGTGGTGAGCAACTGCATCATATCACTTCGTCTTTTTGCCTTTATATTATTATTATTATTATTATTATTATTATTATTATTATTATTATTATTAACCATTATGATTTATTTTACTTTATTTTCAAATATTAAACTGTTCTGATCTCAGCATACAAGTTTTACTTTAGATCCTCCTCCCCATTCCACCGGAGGATGCCGGGAGAGGGGGTTGAGTGACAGGCTGTGTGATGTTTCATCTCCAGCTGGGCTTAAAATCACAACTGTATTGGTGATTTTCAGTCCTAAACATAAAATAACTCCAGTTATTCAGACATACATTTGTTTTGGATATTATCAAACAGTAGCAGGGAAATACATTTGTAGGGTGCATTTCCAGGAGAAAGTGTAACAATAACTTNCCCAAAACAAATGAAATTTGTTTCATTTTACATTTAGGACAAATTCTTAGTGGTGAAAAATGTGTTACTGCTAGCATTGGCAAATTATGTCCTTCCTCTCTTAGCCATATTCAGTATACTGCTATCAAGTGTAATTTATCTGTACTGTTTTCCTGGTTTCAGCTAGGGTAGAGTTAATTTCTTCTCAGTAGCTGTTACAGTGCTGTGTTTTGAATCTGGAATGAAAATGGTGTTGACAACACACTGATGTTTTGGGTTTTGTTAAGTCAAGGACATTTTTTTTCTTGTCTCACACTCTGCTAGTGAGGGGTTATGCAAAAGAAATTGAGAGGGAGCATAGCTGGGACAAGTGACCCAAACTAACCAAAGGAGATATTCCACACCACTGAGCATCATGACCGGTATATGAACCAGGGGGAGTTACCCAGAAGAATGGATGATCTAGGTTTGGGAAGAGGGGTCTGACATCGGTCAGCAGTGGTGAGCAACTGCATCATATCACTTCGTCTTTTTGCCTTTATATTATTATTATTATTATTATTATTATTATTATTATTATTATTATTATTAACCATTATGATTTATTTTACTTTATTTTCAAATATTAAACTGTTCTGATCTCAGCATACAAGTTTTACTTTAGATCCTCCTCCCCATTCCACCGGAGGATGCCGGGAGAGGGGGTTGAGTGACAGGCTGTGTGATGTTTCATCTCCAGCTGGGCTTAAAATCACAACTGTATTGGTGATTTTCAGTCCTAAACATAAAATAACTCCAGTTATTCAGACATACATTTGTTTTGGATATTATCAAACAGTAGCAGGGAAATACATTTGTAGGGTGCATTTCCAGGAGAAAGTGTAACAATAACTTAAAGGTCTACCTATGTGGTAGGAGAGGTTGAACAAAGGATAAAAGGCTGGTAGATGAGGAGAGAGCAGTGGATATTTCAACACTATAGGACATAAAAACCTCATGGAGAGGCTGGGGAAGTATGGACTGTGTAAGTAGGCAGTGAAGTGGATTGCAAACTGACAGAACAGCCAGGCCCAGAGAGTGGTGATCAGTGGCATGAAGTCCAGTTGCCAGTGACTAGCAGTGTACCCCAGGGGCCAATATAAGGTTCAGTCCTGTTTGAAATCTTCATTAATTATCCAGATTATGGGGCAGAGTGTACCCTCAGCAAGTTTGTGGCCTCAGGAAGTAGTGGCTGATACGCCAGACAGTTGTGCTGTCTTCAGGGGGACATTGACAGGCTGGAGATACAGGCTGACAGGAACCTCATGAAGTTCAACAAGGCTAAATGCAAAATCTTGCCCACAGGGAAGGTACCGCTCCATGCACAGCTATATGGTGGGAGCCAAGTGCCTGGGAAAGCAGCTCTACAGAAGGGACTGTGGGGTTCTGGTGGACCAAGATGAACACGTACCAGCAGTGTGCCCTTGTGGAAAGATTGGGAAGTTGGACCAAATGACCCCACTGTGGCCCCTTCCAACCGTAGCCATTCCATGATTCTGTGTGAAAAGAAGGTGAATGGTATCTGGGGCTACTTTAAGTGGACTGTTGCCAGCAGATCAGGACAAGTGATTCTTCCCCTCTACTAAACACTGGTGAGGCCACACCTGGAGTACTGCGCCCAGTTCTGGCTTCCCTGGTACAAGAGAGAGGTGTAGCTACTGGAAACAAAGCTCAGCTAAGGGCCACTAAAATGATTAATGGACTGGAATATCTTCCACATGAGGAAAAACTGAGTGAGCTAGAACTGTTCAGCCTGGAGAAAAGGAGGTGCAGGGGTGATATCATCAATGTGTACAAATATCTGAAGGGACAGTGAAAAGAGGATAGAGTCAGACCCTAGAGATAAGATATGCCTAGAAGCAATAGGCACACACTGAAACATGGGAGGATTCTTCTGAATATCAGGAAACATTTTTTTACTGTGAGGATTACCAAATGCTGGACAGATTACCCAGGGAAATTGTGGAGTCTCCATCTTTAGAGGTATTCAGAGTTATCTGGCCATGGTATTGGCAACATGCTGTAGCAAGCAAGTTCATCCATTCTGTGATTCTGTGAAGACTGTTGTTTTTCTGTAACAAATAATGTATCTTTCCCATAAAATATTAACTAATCATGTCTTTATCTGATATCTTTTTTGACATTGATATTATTGCTTTTCCACGTCTACTGAAGAACTAAAAGAAACAATGGGATGGCATCGAATATTAACTAGCACTGCAGTGAGCTTCCTCATGCAGGTCATCTCAAGGAAGAACAAATGTGATATACATAATAGCAAAAAACGGAATTAGGAACTGTGAAATACAAATCTTTAAAAATTACAAGAGCTTTTATGCACTGGATAATGCTACAATTACACAATTGCAATGCTGGTTTTTCCAGTGGTGAGCTAAACAGCAGAAAGGAAGTACAGAGTGACCAACTAGATGCTGCCACATCTAGGTTCAAAAAAAAAAAACAAACAACTTTTGGTCCTTCTTCAATATTCAACTTACTCTTTACCACTAGGGACAGAGAAGCCAGATATCCCTTTTTATTAGAGAAGCATGTTAAACCTGTTGTTTTACTTTGCCATTGTCATTATTTAAAGAGTAATTATAGCTATGCTTACTAGAACAGTTTTATTGCAATCCTTGTTTTCCAAGAGTTTATGACTACATGAATTTAATTCCCCATGGAATGGAACTCAGCTTACAAACTGATCAGCCTGGTCACATTTTGTTCCTAAAAGGCTTACTCGAATGGATTAAACCATGTTGTATGACATTGCAATCCAAAACAGGAAAGTTCTTTTCACAGATTCTATATTCTTGCACATTCCAGCAACACAGTTTTAAGACACTGTAAGCAGCTAGCCATAAACCTTCAAATGAGAACTTCTTTTCTTCTTCTATACTGAAAGACTTTAAGGAGCAGATTTATTAATCTTTATAAAGAAGCTACTCCAGATATGTATACACTACACTTGCATGGGCCAATTGCTATGTAGACACCAAAGAAATAGATCAATTCTCTGATTAGAAATGTTTCAATTTTCAATGCTGGAACCTTGAAAAAAGTAAAGTTCACCTGATCATGGAGCTATAGTACAGATTAGACCAGATACAGTACAGTCAGCATTTTGTTCAGAGACCTTGCTCTTATGTTCTCTATTGTCATATAATTAAGTAAAATAATTATGTAGAATGTTTAAGAACTGACAGCTTCAGGGCTGTATCATGACATTCTGTTTGTACAAACTGATGTGGCAGAAACAGCAAGAAGTTTGTGGTTTGAAGAAGAACAGTATCACTGTTACAAAAATACATCTGTAAGAAGTAACAGAGTTTTGGAAAAAAAAGCCAAAAAATACTTGATGTAATAGGGAAGGAACCAGAAGATAGTTTAGGGGAAAAGCTGAATAGGCCAATCTCTCTATGGCATCTGGAATCCCTAGGACCTTATTAGAGGTAAGTCAGCTGCGGTTAATTTAGGTAGTTTGGGATTCCACAACAGCATAGCCACACTGATACAGTGTAAAATAGGCGTATACACTTTGCTCCTCATCCGTAGTGGTGAGCTTGGTCCCATGTCCTTCTGGCATATTCTCCCTGGATCCTGAAGCCTATCTGTCCTCACTTTGCTTTATTAAGTTGCACAATTTCTTTGAGGGTAATCCTTCTCCCCTTCCTATATATTTTGTGAGTGTTGAAATCAGGATTGAAAACAAAAGTTACCTGATCAATGAAGAAATGCTACATCTCTAAGTAAAAGACTGAGACAGAGATTCACTTTTGAGAGACATATTATTTTTTAAATAGAGTATAAGAAAAGAGAGTAATCAAAGAGAGGCCTGAAGTGAAAAGATAGAATAACAAGAAGCTCAGTGGAAGCTAATGATGGCACTTCCTACCCCTTGGTTTATCACTGCTATGAGCACTACATTTACCTTGAACCTGAAATCCAACATTTTCTCACTTCAAGACAGCAAATTAGAGTGAGAAAGTCACAAACAGGGTGGTAATGACACTCTCCAAGGCTGAGTGACATCTCCTCTCACACGTCCAAATAGACTTTTCTCATTAGTTCAGTGTGTTGAAACTTATAGGAAGCATGTTATATTACTTTAAATGGTATCTTATCTACTTTGGGAGTCTAAAGTCAGTTGTATGAAATGAGCGAAGGAAATACAGACATTATCCTTATTACAACCAAGCCATAGACATTCAATATTGAATCGACATGAAACTTGAAGAATTGCTGTCTTAATACCATCATAATAAAACAGTGTATTGCTTATTCTGTGGCAGTTCCACTGAAAATTTTTGAATTGGTATTTTTGGAGCAATTTGAGCAGTCGTTTTCAAAATAAAATACATTGTAACAAGTGACATCATAAGAATGGGGAGACAAGAGTACTGCGTCCTCTTGGTCCATTGTATGACATCTTCTTAAAAAGAATTAAGCCAATGTCTAAAGCCACCTATAGTGGAATTTTAAATATTTAGGCATCCACACGTATTACATTCAGTTAAGAAACAGACAGATGAACATTAGAGAACAAGTCTCAGACAACAGAAATGGGAGAAGTGAAGAAATCATTCCCCGTAAGAGTTCTTATAGGTCAGCCGAAATTTATTACAATATACAGCAAAGAGAACTAGGAAAAGTTAGCAAATAAATTCTTCGAATCACTATCATGGAAAAAAAAACCCCGAACCAGAACAAACTTGTCCTTATTGAGGAAAACTTATGACTCGGCATCACAAAAAAAGCAGAATAAGAAAATTGTTTTTCTAGTGTCTTTACCAATACGTGAAATAGATTGAAAACTGTTACACTGGATATAAATTTTTGTTTTTAAAGAATAATAAATGGAATTTATTCAAAGACTAAATTCCTTTCTCCAAATACTGAAAACAGCCACTGCTGTAAGCTATGGTACTAAAAAAATATGAAAAAAACTGAAGAACTGATGTTGTGTGTGCTGTGAATGGACATATATAACATGATATTTATTCAAAGAAAAAATCCTCATTTCATATTCATTATATTTTAAAAAAATCCTATGAGAGGGGAGGGAAGAAGAGTCTTTTTGATCCCATAAGGCTCTGCAGCCTTTGGTGATGCAGGTGGCAGATACTGTGAGTGTTCCAAAACTGAAGGATAAACGCTGACCTTATGTGTATGTATATGCAGAACACTACTCATAAGCACAGAGCTATTAACAATATTTAGAAGTTTAATAGAGGTATTTTTTGATTTTTGAAAAATTTGAATGAATTCAGAAAAGGGTATTAACAATAGTGATCTGGGTCCTGGAAAATGCATCATATCATAAACTAATTTATGAAACACTAAGCTCAGCTTGTGTGATTTGCCCTATAAAAGAGTAGGGGGCAGGTAATATTGTTAATATGCACACTGGGAAGAGATTTCTGACACTGTTTTTCAAATGGGAAGAAAAGGGCATAGGAAGACAAAGTGAAGGAAAGTTTTAAGCAGGTCAGCTAAGAACAAAAGTAAGGCATTGTAATTTTTCTGTATTTGTTTCTTGGGGTTTTTTAATCATAATGACTCTCTGGAGCTATTGAGGCTTCAGATAGGTTCACTGGACTTTGAATCACTTGAAGTACTTATATCAAGATTGAATAAATTTCTGGGGGAAAAAGTTTCAAATATAAATTAAGCGTATTAAAACTGAAATCTTTTGGCCCATTTTATGCAAGAGATCAGATGAGATGACACAGTAATCACAGTAATCTTTTAGTACATGTGCATCAAGAACCAGTTTTAATTTCATTATCAAATTCTTTTGTTTTAGAAAAGATATTAGTAAGGTTGCAACATTTGAAGCTGCAAAGTAACAGTGAAGCCATAATAAATATATTTCCTCTGAACTCTTTATATAGTTACTACTTTCTCTCAGTTCCCAAATATTATCGGGATTGTTGTTAGTGCACTCTGAAAATATTTTGGCAGATGTAGTTATAAAGCATGTAAATTTATGGCACTTAAATAATAATAGGGAATCAATACTTTAGGTTTGATTTTTAATAAATTGGGTGTGGCTTTTTAGAAAAATATGTGTTGATGGTCACAATTTTTTTTGTCATTTCAACAAAAGTCATTTCACCAAAGTATGTGGTATTCCAAATTTTTCAAACTATTCAAGGTGATGTTTTGAGGGACACCTAAATGAAGCCCAAAAAGCCCTATATTCAGCAGATCAAATATTACCCATATCTATCCTTTGCATAATGAAAACTATAATCAGCCCAAATATTACCAGTGGTTTATTATTACTACTGTTTTCAATAAAATTTCATTTCATATGTTAAGTACTGCAAATAAAATATGACATAAAATCTTGAACTCAGTCAAAATTTTAGCTCATTTAGTTTTAGATTTATATGACATTTTACTTGTTTCTGGAAAATTTCCTCAGTTTTCAGTAAAAGGAGATGGTGCATTTCATATTTTGAATGAATTTTTTTCCAAATAGGCTATAAACACCTCACATGATTAAAATAAGAATTGGAAAAAAGTGTACTTAGATTTCAAGCTTACACAGCGGTACAAAGGCTAAACATTATTTAAGAAGTTTATGCTCTTTGACAAGTTTTGTCTCTTTCCAAATACAACACAAAATTCAATATCACAGTTTTGTTACCAGCTACCAACGTTGTGATGTCTTTCTATAGAAAAGACATATATTTAATATATGTCTTTTCTATAGAAATATAGAACTTATGAAATACAAAACTTTTTTTTTTAATATGAATCTATAAACCTGGCAATGAATTGCTGCAAGATTTACTGTTTCTGGTACTTTTAGTATATGTGACTCCAAGCAGAGTCAAATTAAAATGCACTGGATCACTGGGTCAGGACTGTAATAACACAGCAAATGAAGTGAGTACCAGAAAACATGAATTTTTGAGATGTGTAATATTTTAAATCATTTGATAGATGAGAAACTCTTCCTAGGTTTTATGAAATTCTCCAGGCTATGCTTCATATTTCTTCCACTCGCCCTCCCAATTGTTTGAAATCCATTTATTTCTGCAGTGGCCCCTTTGTTAGGAAATGAGATAAAAAACACCAGTTAAGAAAACACCATTGCTTAAAAAACTACTTCTTGTCTTATGTGTGTTACTTTAAAAATCATGCTATAATATTGATTTATATAAAAATGCTCAATCAGTTGCCACAAAGTAAAATCAGAAACCAATATCAGAGGAATGGCGCAAAGAAATAAAGTTCAGACTTAGCTCCATCCCTCCATACTCTGACATAAGTAAGGAATAAGGCTATATCCAGGTTATTTATTCTAAAATTATTTGGTTTTTAAAAAATAGAAAGAAAAAACAACCCACAAAAAACCACCTCAAATCCCCCAAAAAGCCTCCAAGAACTTTCTTCACTATTACTATATGTAAACCAACCATGTCTACTATTTTTGTATTTGCAGTAATTTCATGGACAAGATACAGAATGCTGAAATTCAAATTTATAGAGACATTGAGTGCAATCTGGAGATTCTACATTCCAGCACCATCTAAATTTCAGTATGTGTCTCCTGAGCATACTGACAGATGATGTCCACATGGATGGACACTGCCTGGCATTCACTTGGCAGGCTGATGATGTGTGGACCACATAGTATGGCTGAACAAACACGTCTTGACGAAATCTGTGAAAACTAGTGGTGAGTTGGACTTCTCCTTCTATATTTATTTTTATTAATTTCTTTGATGTGAGTATCCAGTGCACGCAGATTCCCCCAAGGGCCCAAATTTATTTTGTCTGACTCTGAACTTGGCATCCATTAGTTCTCTTATCACGCATGGTTTCATTTTGTCAATTACTTTCTCACAGTAGTACAATTCTTCTTTCTGTAGTTGTTGCACTCAGTAAGATCTGGTGGGTTTGTAGACATCAGTTTTGCTGACTTCAGGGAATAGTTATGTGAGTTTCATTACATGTATTGATCTGCCAAAAGGGGAAGTTTTTTTCAAAATTCTTTTTGTTAGTAGTTAATTTGTGTCCTGAGTATGAAGATTTCTCTATGTATTTTTATCCCAATGGAAATGCATATGTTGTCATTACTCCTTTTAGTTATAAAGTCGTCGCACTGTCTTCTTCATACTAATAGTGATTTTAAAAAATCACAAAATTTCATTTAATATGCCTCATTTTTTGTGCTTAAATAAAACTGAAGTTGTATTTTCAGGCTCATTTCTTTCTGTTTGCACTTCTAAGAGTAAATCTACATGTAGTTGGAATTAATGTAGGAAAGCATACAATGTGCTTAGAGGAAAACACTATTATAATATGGATACAGAAAAGAAGTAATTATGCATTTTTAAACTCAGCAAAGAAAAGTTAAGCCATGATCTAACCCTTATATATTTGTCTAACTTTATTCCTTGTGATGCAATTAGATTTGATGTCTTCTTTAACCTCTTCAACTTTTAACTGCTGTTGCAACTCAGTACATCTCTATTAGAATGTTTGCTTTTTAAGAGCTATTAAGTAGCAAAATTTCAATCAAAGAATTGCAGCTGACCCTATAAGCAATTAACTTTTATTATAGAATCACAGATTCATAGAATATGGCTATACATACCCAAATATATGCCTAAACATACCTAATTATACCTAAAGAAAGATTAAATCAGAACTGAAAGTCAGATACTACAGAAATTTGAAAGAAAATATGTAAAATCTTAACCTCAGAAAACCTTTACAACCTTCCGTAGGCTGCTTTCAGACTGAACTCACATGGAAAAAATTCTCTCATGCAGTTCTGAAATTGTTTGTGAAGCACATGACAACACTGGTGGTATACAGCACTTTATTTGTCTTTTCTATAGGAGAACCTGCCTGTGTAACAATTTTAGTTGTTTATCATCAGCACCAACAAACTGATAAAACCTTTGGTGTTTTACTGCACTGTTATGAATTCTTCTATTCCCTGTAAAGTTACTAATTAGATGTCATTCATGATTGTATTGGTTCTGGCTGAGATGGAGTTCATTTCCCATAGCAGCCCTTACAAGTGCTGTGCTTTGCATGAGTAGCTGGAAAGGTTTTGATAACACATCAGTGTTTTGGCTACAGCTGAGAAGCACCAGCACAGCATCAGCGCTGTCTCTCAATATTCCCCTGCCACCAATAGGCTGGGGAGGGCAGGGTCCTGGGAGGGAACGCAGCTGGGCCAGCTGACCCAAATCAACCAAAGGGACATGCCACACCATTTCACATCAGCTCACATATAATAGCTAAGGAAAGGAGTAGGAGTATTTGTTATTTAAATTGTTTGCCCTCTGGAGCACATTGCTATGTGTGCTGAAGCCCTGCTTCCTGGGAAGTGCCTGAACATTGCTTGCTGATGGGAAGTAGAGAAGAAACTTTTTTTTTCCTTTGCAAACTTGTGCATGCAAACTTTTGTGCTTGCTTTAGTAAACTGCCTTATCTCAACTTAAAAGTTGTTTTCCATTTTATTTTCCTCCTTGTCCAGCTGGGAAGAGGAGTGATAGAGCCATGCAGTAGCGACCTGGTATCCAGCCAAGGCCAACCCTCCATGCTGACATCTCTAGTGGAGCTATAACTATTATTTTTTGCTGTAACTCACCAAACATACAAACAACCAAAAAACAGAAAGAAAAAAACCCAAAGCTGGAGAAGGAAGCTACAATAAAATTGACAAAAATTTCATTTTGCTTTGCTTTTTTTTTTTCCCCTGAAATAAATAATTGTGGAAGAATTACTATATATTTCCACAGAAAACAAGTTTTTTGATCTGAAACAATACCACCATACCAGGTACTCAAGGAAGAAACAAATTAAAGAAATCATTAGCGCCACCAAAAAGCCAAATGAGTAATTTTCCTTTTATTCAGAAGCGCAGTGTCTAGGGGTATTCATCAAGGATAAATAGAACTGTACTTCAATTCTTGTCTCTACGAGAGGAGATTTTGAACTCATCTGTCATATTTGAAACACCTGACCAGGCAATATTTTAATATTCAGGTAAATATATGGTTAATTATTTTCATCCACTGTTCCTTTCTTTTGAAAAGAATGTTGGTATGCATAATTGTTATTTTTCCACTCCACTGAAAGCTGTTGACGCCAGAAAATTAATGATTTTTTTTTCTGTGCTTCACCAGAACCTCTTAAGATGCCTCATAGATTCAATGCTAATAGGACTATTAGAAAAGCATCTGAATCCATTTCTTATGTACAGGAAAATGTTTAAATTGTATGATTATATTCTTTGAACCATATTCCTCTGGACAGTATCTGCAAACATCAAAAAGATATTAATTCTTTGTATCTGGAAATTTCAATTAATGAAAAATTCATTCCATCATTTATGATGTCTCAAAAAATTTTTAGGCCTGCATACTTTTCTGGTTTCAAGATCCTGGGAAGATATAGAACAACCTGATATGTAGAAAACCTGATGCACATTTTGTGACACACCTCATGGATCTTCTTGCTTATATGTACCATGCAAAATTATAGAATCCCCTTTTAGGCTCTTGCACATCTTATGCTGCAATTCCCTCAGAAACATCAGTGATGTTTAATGTGGTTTAATGAACTCCAATGAGACTTTAACTGAACAAATAAGGAGCCACAGAGGCACTTAATGAGGTATGGAATCAAGCATCATCACAGAAGGGAGTAAGACCCAGCAGCAGAGAGTGCAGAAAAGGCTGAAACGTTATGTATTATGAACACTAGTGGGGGAAAAAAAGAAATAAAAAAATTCTATACTATCTTCTGCTACTGCCAATAAAACCTTTAAAAAATGCAAAACTCTTATAATGTAACAATTTCTACACTTGTGTTGCATGAACTGTTTCTTGGTGATAACATTTTTATTTAATTATGTGTGTGAGCATCATAACTTATATTGATGAACATGGATTGGCATAGTTGTTTAAGCCTATAATGAACTAAATGTTATACAGAATACAATTTTCCTCTTCATTTACTTTAATTATTCTAGTTGTAAATGCTGTTGCCTTCCATGATTACTGAATAAATCTCACTGTAGGATCAATTACTACAGTTTAAGAATTAGACTTAAGAGTTGTTTTGTAATTATGTACAGATTTTGTGCCATTAGATCTCAGCATTTTTCTTCCTAAAATATTTGGAGACCAATGACATAAAACATTAGAGTCAACATCCCAGGACAGTTAAATACTGAACTTTTGTAAGTATCTCACTACTTAACTGAACTACATTTTGTTAATTTGGCCTCTTTAATGTTCTAAATGAAAATGCTGGCAGATAAAATCAAATTTTGCTAATTTGTGCCGAAGAGTAAAAGCATCAATAAACTCAGGTGATGGAGACAGATCCATAAACATTACATAGTTCTACCTCGCAGTAGAAAAGAGTGACCTAAACATTTTTTTAGATGGTTTTAGAGAGTTTCTGAGTGGTTCCTGTAGAAGTGGACAGGTATAACACTCCAGCAGAAAGAAGCAATTAACTAAAAATCTGCTAGCTGGATTCAGAAATTCGTCGACAACTGAAATCTATTATTCAAAATAAAGAATTCAATAACATACTAAACTGATCCTAATTCATGGTACAATCAGAGTGACCCCATTACTGTTTAATCTCTTATCAGAAGATAGAAGATTAGGACCTCAAGTTTTCTCAGTTGATATATAATCCAAACTAAATGAAAGACTGATTCAGAAGCATTGTGACAAATAACCATATTGATATATATGTTAATCTGCTCTACTATCCCATTGTAGATGTTCTGAAATTAAAGCTTGCATCCCTCATTTTATTCTGTAGAAAAAGAACAAGAAAAATGACCCCACTTCTGTTAACATCAGCTGTTACAAACAAGCAAAATTTGAAGAATGAAATGAAAACCAATTCATGAGCCAGTAACCAAATTCATAGATGGAGTTATAAATTAACCCAAATAATTCTAAGTGAAAATACTGAAAAATATAAATTGGTATACTTACATGTTTCTTACATGCTACTTACTGTACAAGTTATAACTTCTTAAGCTTTCTCCAATTTCATTTAGTATTTCTTTTCTCATTTTAATTTCCTTAAACTCACCAATAAAGGCCTAATTTAGAGATGATGTGCAAGCTGACTTTCTGTGTTATTGTTTACATGAAATTGCTCTTGTCTACAAGTGTTACATTTGATACTCACTGAGAAACAAGGGGAGGGGAATTATGTCTCAGTAATTTAGAGTGCTTTTACATTCATACCTTTTTGCATCTTTTAGCTTGCAGACATCAGTTATAAAATATTAAATTCTTTACATGCAAGCAGTACTGTTGTGTGTTGTCACAATTGAAGTTACTGAAAGCTGTCCAAAAGTTGCTAAGGGCCCAACTCATCACTGAGTATTTCATAAAATGCAACAGAGTGAAATAAAAACTATATATATATAAAAATACATATATGTAAAAAAGAAGTAAAAAGATCTGAAAGAAGGAAAACCGTGAATAGCTGAGTATCACCACATCTGTGCTACTGACCAGGTCTTGGTCCAGCCTGTAGGCTAATTCCTAATTTTTTTTAAATTTTGCAAATAAAATGCCAAAAACTCTCTTTGAACTTATATACAATGCTTTAACATGCTTAAGTGTATTAAGAAGGAGATTAGAACACCTTCTGCCTCACCAGTGAAAAATGTAATATGTTCATGACAGTGTTTTAGATCAAAATGTATCCTTAAACTCATTTCACCAGCCACCTTTGTGTGATTCTGTGTAACAGGAAAATGGATGGTGAAACCAAATCAGAAAGTCAAGGGTAATCTGTTCTATTGCCTCCAATAACACCTGCTGATAGTACGGTAACAGAGAAACCACCTAGCTGAACTTCCATTGGGGGCCAAAGGAAAAGAAATTTAGGAGCCTGATAGGTTGACAGCCAGATTTGTGGGAGCAAAAAAGTCAATCTGTTTTTTCTATTTTACCCCTATAAAGTCCAACACTTGGGTGAGGCAGAATATTTTTAAAGAATCCTTTACTCATATTTCACCAGCTCTTCATTGTCTCTGAAGAACCTTGCAAACCATTGTGCAACAAAAAAATCAAATATTTCCTCTGTATTTTGGGACAACAGAATAAATTTGAACAGAGGCCAGGTTAACATATATGATAGCTAATGATGAAAACATTCACTTTAGCCAGTTAAGTAATAGCACTTAAAATTATTTCATAAGATATCGTGATCATATAACAGGATAGTTTCTTTCTTCTTGATTTTTGAAAAGATATTCAGTATATATGATATTAATCTCTTCACTTTGATATTTGCCAATTTACTAGTTTTGATTTATTGTTATAAACAATTCTTTTTTCTAATCAAGGAAAATGTTTCTGTGAAAAAAAATAAAATTATTTTTTATTTTTTTGAGGAAGACTTTCTTCTAGGACTTCAAATAGTGACTCTAAATTCATTCTAGTGAACTAGATGCATTTGAACTTGAACACTTAGGTGTGTATTTACCCCGACTCCAGCTTTAGCCAGAGTAGAAATACTAACAGCTTCCGAGTAGTTTAAGTTCCTCCAATGTGAATTGCTCTTAGGAGAATCTTGTCTTTTCCATTGACTGTAGTGAAAAATTAGGACTTCTACAGGAAAATCTGCTTTGCTTCAATCCTGCTGATATTGGGTTGTTCATGCATTCTGTACTGCTGCATGATACTATCAGTATCTGGATGAATTGAAGACCTTTGTGTACGTTTCATATACATACATGTATAATATTTTTCATTAAACTTATAGGGCTTCTTGGTTTTTTCTCAATTTCTTTTCCATCTTCTCAAATAAATTCATTACACTTCCTGTCTGTCAAATTAATTGAATTTGTCCATGTTTTGTGAACTCAGAAACAGTACCTAAGCAGATTCAGAAACATACAAGTAACGTCTACACACACAGATATGCATAATGGAGATCCCCAAAAATTCAGTACTGCAGGAAATCAAAGAAAAGCATCCCAAAGATGGGATAACTTGTAACACCTATGAAGAACAGTTTTCCAGTCTTAGATTTTAGCTATATTGAAAATGAGTCCTATCACCATTTTAGAAACATGATTTAAATAATTTAGAGCCCAGGGGAATCACTAAAAGGAAAAAATATATTATGCCAATTTGAGTCCTCTTTTGAAATACTTCTTATCTGACATTTGGTGTAAGCTGCTGGTTAGCTGGATGAACAATTAGTGACAATCCTGTTGCTAGAATTACCTGATATCAAAACATACAGAGACCTTTACAGTCTGGCTACCATAGAAAAAACAAGCAATGATCACATCATCCTCTCAGTTTTGTAGACTTCTCTCATGTCATTAATGAGCTGTGCTTTGATAGAGCAATATTGCCCAAAAGTAATGTTGAGTACATTCATTAATGAACTACAGGTCTCCAAATTAGTGAAATGTCTTTGAGCAGTTTAAACTTGTGATGGAGAGCATTTAAGCATTTAACTGCCCCCAGCTTGATTGCTTTCTTAGACTGAGGGTTTAAATGTTTTGCCCCACTGCATTAGTGAAAAACGGCCATCAACCCAGAATAACCTGAGGTGGGCCATTTAGCAGGTATTGCAAAACAGTACATGTATTACTATTATGCTGTCCAGTAATTGCACCTTAACAAAAATGCAAATCATTTCCTACAAATGTTGATTCATTTTCAATATCTAAGGGCAATAATAGGAACTAGAAATATGTTCCAATGAATAATAGATTATGAAAGACTATCTTGCATCGTTTAATCATTTTTCCCTTGAGAAAAAAAATAGTCATGCTTTTGAAATCTTAATGTTTCTTGCCTATTTGAAGAACAATTATGCACTCCACAGGCATAGTGATATTTTAATTTATTTTGCTTTCGAAATTAGTAAAACTGTAGACTTTCTATTCCAGACATAGCCCCAGAATCCTGAGTTTTTGAATGCTATGCAAAGTCTTTCCTACATGTCTCTATACAAATTGTATTTCATTTTTATACATCAGGATTATGTTTTAGAAAATTCTCCCTTAAGGGGAGTTGTTGCAGTCTTTTAAGAAAATACCGAATGAGAATCATTTAGGGTACATAAATGGAAAATATTCTTGCCATACAGCTAGGCACACATGAAAACTTCAAGAACAATTTATCTTTCACAATTACCTTTTTGGCAGATTTCTCTAATATGGTCAAACTATTTTCATATATGGCGAGAAGTTTTATTTATAATTGCAAATACCAGTGTAATAGCTCAATCCTGTAATAGTTCTACTTTCAAGGATACCAAGTGGTAGGCTACTACTGTCAGTATCAAAATGTCCAAAGCCATTTGCTTTATCAGCATAAACATTTCATTCTTATATTTCAAATCTCCTAAAGATCTCACCCATTGGACTTACCCACCACAATGGAGGAAATTAATTTAATGTAACTTAGAGAAACCTACCAGAGCTTGACATGCTTCCATTGTGCAACCAGATGATATTTTTAGGGAATATTTGCCTGTGGCGAATAGAAGTTTCTGCCTGATGCATTTGTGCATCTTCTCCACAGAGCACATTCTGATGAGTTTTGTCTGCCAAAAGATGCCAAATTGAGTGTCTTTTTATTCAAACCGAGATAGTGACTTCTGTTTTTCAAAATATCATTCCAGAAACTGAGCCCTGCCTGTGTAACTTGTACAGGTTTATTATTCTCTACACATTTTTTCCTTTAACTGCTAATTATTTTGTAATTTTTTTTCCAGTTTTGATTATTAAGAGGTGATATGAGTGACTGTGATGTCAAGATAAACAGCTTTAGACCTTCCTAACTTCACAAAGCCAACAACATAGGCATAACAGCTACACTGTCAGAGATACACACCTTTACTTAGCGAATCACCTCATGCAGCTGTACAACACAAAATATTCATTCACTTTTTCAGAAGCCTTTACTCAAGGCAACATTTCTCCCTCATCTAGTTGAAGAGGAGTGGACCACAAAAGGTCAATCCAGTGAGAAGAATGACATAAATGTTGGCTAACAGATTGATCTATGAAAGTATGTGGTCCACATACACAAATGCACACATAGCACCAACCTATATCTGCCTCCATACTTAATGATCAGATCTGATTCGTTGATGTGTCTTTTATGGGCAAACTGTTCAGATTTGAATACTTCTGCCTGCAGTAAGCAAGAAAAGGAGAAGCAATAAATAAACATTACAACTGCACTTTTTACCAGATTACAACAAAGAGGTATGCTGATTCATTTCTTATACTTTAAGACTGCAACCAGTTAGGTACTGGTGAGGTAAAAATATAAAAGGAGAGAGCCTTCACGGTAGGAGAAGCAATTTGCTTCTACAAAATAAAGGTAAGAGATAAGAGTATTAAAAGGTAAGATAAGAGGACTTCCCCTCTCACACAAAAATTAGGAGCTTCTTTTCAAAGAAAGGGTGAAACTCCTAAGATGGTGTTAGTTAACACAGTGGAGGTATTGTCTGAACTGAATATATTTTCTCTGTTTTAATTTTTTTTTCTTTTTTTTTTTGCATTATGTTCAGGAGTAGTGGCAGCCATGGCGCTAGTAAGCAACTGCATTCAGGCAAATAAAGTACTATCTAGAAAGGAGGTGCAGAGGTAAAGCTTGCAAGAAATAGCAACACCTCCTGTGACGAAGACAATAAAAAGTAACTCAGTGGAAAGATACCCAGGGAGTATGAAAATAAAAAAAGATGTCCTGGTCTACTCATGTATGAACATGAATATATGTGTGTGAATTAATGTTCCTTCTGGGTACCATGTTTATTCTGCACTTCCAAATAATATTGTGAAACTGGCATTGGATTAGAGTAGTAGCACTGCTCAGTCAACTGAAAAGACAGTTTTGACTTGGATCAGGCTCCTAACTCATATCTGCACGCACTGATTTGGGATGCTACACATCTCCCTGTATCTCAGTGTTGAGTAGTATTTAATTTTTTATTTTCTATTAATAAACAATCTATTGTGAAAGGTACAGTATCAATCTTCCTGGAAATTTTGCAGCATCTAAGAGCATTATCACACTATCTACTGGCATTTGATGTAATGTGGAAAAAAAAAAAAAGAGAAATTTATAAGAAAAAAATGTCTTCTTATCTAGCAGAAAACATTAGTAAAATATTTTTTGTGTTTACAGTGAGAGCGAAGAAGCTTGAAATAGATTAGTTGTTCACCACCAATGGTGGATGTTTCCTGAATTAGTATGCAGCACATATGAGCAATCTTCACCAAGCAAAACAGCAATGGATGCATAGTAATTATGTTAGAGCAACGTAGATATTATTTAGGAAGGCAGAACTTGGAGTACATCTATAGGGGCTGGATGAGATATGAAATTGAAATCCAAGTTCTTGCATGTGCATGTGAGTGAATACAGGCACACAACAACACACAGACATGCATGCTCTAGCATGTGTAAGAAATAGCCTTCTGTTTTCATCCATGTCACACAGAGATAGACTATTATGTTCAGCTCAAAAGATTGCAAAGAATACAAAAGCAGATCAAAAATCACGTTGCTTATTAAGTAAATAAAAGAATATTCGACAGGTATAAAATACTTGTAATTGTGTTTTAAAATATTTGAAAATTATTGAGCATTGCATACTTCATTTTATCATCTATGTATTTCTCTGTAATTCATTTGGGCTATATTTTTTCTTCATTACTTTTAAGCTTTTCAGCTCATTAATTTGCTATCTAATTATATCTTATTACTCATTCACAGCAGTATACCTAATTTTCAAGAACTACCAAATATGTACTGTCAAATGTTCTGAGAATTTGTTCAATACACAAAATTGTTTCACTTCATTTAAGCTCCAACATACTAATTTAGCAAAAAACCAGACCAGCATTTTCTGATCTATAAATATAACATTATTATCGTAAGGTCATCTTCCAGTTGTCTTACAGCCCCTCTGTACTTTATGGAAATTTAGTAACAAAGAGGACATTTGTCCTTGTATTAGAGTGAACGAATTTTTTACTAGATTCTATTGAAAGTTAAGACCATAAGCAGTAAACCTTTCTGAGAAGCAAGATCAAACCTACATCTCTTCTCTGGCATCTCTTTTATAGCTAAGAAAACATACCATGCTTGGCAAAACTTCAACATTTAAAACTTGAATTGTCTTTGTTTCTGGGATGTTACACATTTTCAACTTCTTTCAATGTTTTTCTTATTCTAAAGGAGGGCTAGGTTGGCTTTCAACTTACATCTGTGTTGCTGATTTCTCTCTAGAGAGACATGATTTATCGAGCTGAAATTCCTTCAGTTGAATCTTGTTCTGAGAAGGGAGGGAACTTTAAACAGAAATTTGGTAGCATGTATATCTTTAGTAAGTGGATTCTGTAAAGTTACAGAAAATGTTTCTGTTGTAAAAAAATCTTCCACCTTTCTGTTTAACTGTGCTGTCAGACCCAGGAACAATTCTTCACAGCTGTCATGTTGACCACAAAGTGGCAAATCAGACTTTTTTGGGGTTTTTTTTTTCCACAAAGGGCAGACTGAATACACAAGCCACTCTTTTCTGCTGGAAGATAGAGCACTGTTCTTCCAAGAGTTTATCTGAAGAGGACAGCAAAATTTTGTCATCCTTACTTTCCTAAAGTAGGTTTGCATCTTATAAGCCTATGGTGGTACATGTTGGTCCTGTAGCTGGTGGAATCTGGAGGATTGGTGAATTCAGAGGCTTATATTCACAGACTTTTGAAGGCTGTGCTACCCTGTAGCAAATCTTGGAAGGAAAAGAAAGGGAATTTTCAGTTGTGCCATCTTGATACATTATCTAAATTAGGTTTTTATAATTATGCTTTATTTGTCTTGGGCAGAAAAAAAAAAAGGAAGAGGACTTTCTCATCCTGATACTTTCACATTGCAGCTGGAAGTGCAAAGAAAGGTGTCCAAAAAGAACTCACAATTAAATCAGTCTCTTTTTGACATAACTCCTAGCAGGATCGTGGGAGAAGGATAAACTATTCCATATAATTATTGTCTTCCATAAAATGTGACATAAAGGATGACATCAGTGCTTATGAATGGAATTTTCACAGCTGTATCTGAAAGAGTATTAGCCTTCCATTTGGTCAGTTAAGCTCTTGGTTGGTTTTCAAACAGCATATGCATACATTAGCCCAGTAAAAGCCAAAAACTTCAGATAATTTATTGGAAAGCACTTCAGAAAGCTTACTATTCAAACATCTTTATGAGCCACTGGATACAGTCACAGAAATTTTTCCAAAATAGGATTAGCCAGAGCAAGAGGCTTCCCATCTGTCTGAGGAACTGCTATCTCTAAAAATAGCAGAGGGAAAGAGGGAAGTAGATTCTGGTGGAAATGTGTTACTGACAGCATCTGAATGGAAGTATATGAAGGATTGCCTTTTATCAATTTCCATGGATTCAGAAGCAGGGATCAGACATCAGGGGAGGTTTACAGTTGTCTGAATATAGACATTGCTACAATATGAGCTGTTCTGCAGCTTCTCGTCTGGCCAGCAGCTTTTGTTTCAGAAAATCAAGATTCTGCTAAAGGACATGGTATTTATTTTCCAGACCCATGCAGATACTTAAGGCACCTAAACAGGTTTAATAGACACATGTTTTCGGAACTGAATCCTACCCTAGGTGTTTATCAGCTAACATTCTGCTGTACGTTTGCCATTTGAAGAACAGGTTGCTCCAAAATATAAAGGAGCTGTATCCTTTCCCAAGAATTAGACCTCTTCTTCCAAACAAGAAATCTGAAGGAATGCAGTCACTTGTGGACGTCTCCACTGAGAATGATGCTATAGCCATTACTCTAATAATATGCTGTAGGGAAATTATGGATGACCAGAGAACAGAAAGTCATCAGGAAGGTTTGTTAATTTATTTGTTACAGAGATCCTAGAGTCCAGGCTGTAATTAAGGTTTGGCAGGCTCCCAAGCCCATCACCATACACTCAGACTGCTGTCTGTAAGACATGCAGCAGGTTTTAGTAGCAGATTCTTAACAGTAGTTCAAACTTTAGCTGCTGTTGTGCTATCTGAGTTTGGGATCCTGTAAGGAACAGCCCTAGTCTGCTTCTTAGCCACATAATAAATCTATCTTGGCTCAGCCTGGAACAGCCAGAGCCTGCCATATTATTTCTACAGGTTTTTAAACCTGGTGATGTAACCAGAGCTCCTCTCTTCAGTGTTCGGTGGTTCTGCCTAAATCATTACCAATTTTCAAAGAACTACTCCTACAAAAGTCCTCAAATACATTTCCAAAGTAACATGGAAATTAAAAAATAAAGAAAACGGAATGAAAAAATCGAGATTATCAAACAACATCCTCATTTGATATAGGTGGTGGAAAATTTAAACACAAAATTATAACCTTAAGTGATTTTCACATTAGTATTTAATCAGTCTGCCTCTCAGAAAAATATGCTGAAGAGCACAACAGAATAAAGAAGCTATGTCAAACAGTGGGTAACAGTGGAGTAACATTCTCAATGTTCTTAGCAATAGGACAGAATGTTATTATCATAAGAGAACTTGCTTGCAAATGAGGGTGTTAAGTTTTATCCTTTCCAGGGGCATGGTGAAACAGCTCGTTGACGATGCTAGCTACCCCAGGGTGTATCAGAGCTGCCTTCCTTCAAATATCTACGTTCTTCTGCATGTTTACCAGACAAAATAGATAATACTGTTCAGGGTTTACAGTCCAACATAATTATCAGTAGTAGAGTGGATTAGAAGAGTGTCTAGGTAAATGAGTGTTGGTAAATGAGTGTTCACTTTAAGTGCTGACTTTTAGAGCTCTACTGAATTAGATAGGATAATTAACTCATTTCTGAATGACTGAAAATCCTTAGGACAGCATAGGGTTTTGGTTTATGCATTTAAATCTTAACTGTATGACTGCAGAGACAAAACATGTATAAAACACCAGTGTCATTGTGTGTGAGCTTTGGAAACATTGCTCACATCTGTATTTCCCAGTGAAACAACGTACAATTTACTAGTTCTGGTGACTTTTATCCCACCAAGGAATCCAAAGATTTTCTGTGCAAGGCAGTATAAAAACACACAGTTGTAATGGTAAATATAATATATTAACTAGTGTCTCACATTGCATTGGATGAAAAATTAGGTCTCAGAGGTGTTTCTGGTATTTGGAATAAGAGTTCTCATCACTTTTTGACATGGGATTACTCCTCTGGGCCTCCTTTTCAGAGCAGCGTTTCTTATTGTGATGCAGTGGTGATAGTAAATACCCAGTTGTGGGTGTCTGCTCCTTTACACATGCCTGAAGGAGTTTAAGTACTGTCTTGTCAATGTCATGCAATATATCCACCATAACTCCTCTATAGATTTCTCGAGTTTCTTTCCTCCCAAAAGAGAAGAGCCCAAGCATTATGTCATTTTATGGAAAAAAATAGAACTGGGTCATTTGACCATGAAGAGCTTGTGGCACTAAAAGAAACTAGAAGTGTGAATTAAAACAGTTCATGTGGAGCTTACTCAGTAAGCACATTCAAAACTGCAATGCAGCACTCTAAGCCTCTATCCCTCATCTGCAAGACTCTACTCCATATCCATGACCAGCAATATTCCCAAAACTAATAGTAAATTTCAGAATAGAGCTATTAAGCCATGTCAGACATGTGAGGCTACAGAATCTCCGGAAGATGATACAGAAATACAAATAATTATGGTACAGGCCCAGCTGTGAAGGAGTAAGAGACTGGAAATAGTTCCAGGTCATGTTCAGTATGAGAGATACGACAGCTCTTCATCTTTGAACTCTGGTGTCTCCAACAACCACGAGCAGGAACACAGTCTCATTACAATTAATCCCAATTACTGACATCCTGATGGTAGAGAGGAGCATTTGGAAACAAGACCACTTCAGTTTCTGGACTCCATTTCAGCTGACACACTTAGTCATGAAGAGATATGAATCTAGAAATTAGTGCTGTGGTGCTTCCATCAAAAGAGGAATATTATGTTATTTTCTTCGCGTTTGGGCCAAATTTGCAGCATGCAAAAAATGTTATCAGATCAAATGGGATAGGACTCCATGGCTGCGTACAAGCAGAAAACCTGACTTTTAATATCAGATGACAAAAAATTACAATTAATGGTGCATTGAAAAGGATGTTATTAGTAGAACATAACTTGCTGAAACCTCAAAGCTGTCTACTAGATTAACAACCCCATGATAAATTAACACTCAGTACCTAAGACCTTGGAGAAAATATAAGGAAAAGTATTTTTTTCCTAATTTTTCACATACGGCTTGATTTAATATCTGACCTAACAAAAAATGCTCTGTGGCTATTTAAACACCTGAAAAGAGCCAGAAAAATGGCATCAGGATTTAGAAACCCACCAACTTATCAAAATGGATTTTCTTCTTTCGAAATACGTATTTTAATCAACATTTCTATTTGCTGTGTCTTTTAGATCACAAACTGTTTCATTGCAACAATTTCTCTGTATTTATGAACATAATTTTTCATATTAGGGGTACTACAATAACAAAAGTCAGAATATTTCTAAATTTAATGTAGAAAATATGCATTGATTATATACTTGAAATTACATTGGAATTTGATAGTGGTTAGAGCAACAGTTAATCCAGGGTGGATAGAATTCAACATGTATTTCATGTATGCTTCTTTTTTTTCTGGGTTGTTGAGTTTCTTTGGAAGAAACTCAGAGGAATTGTGTTTTTCATTGGGAATGAAGAACAGATGTGTGTAATGAGTGTCTGGGGTGGGAAGGAAATCTGTGCAGCTATATATTACATCAGATTTTTTTTCTATCATTCTCAATTAGCTTTGGAGAGCATTGACTACAATGTCACCAGCTGCTCTTTCAACTGACTGTACAGTTTCACGAAGTAAAATGGACCCTATATAGCATATTTTATTCCACTGTCTTGTTAAAAATTAAAAGACAGATTGTAGCAAGCCAATGTACAGTTGTGCTTTGTCATGACCCATCCCAGGACACAAGATTAACCCAGGTTCTTTTTAATAGATTCCTTGGGGTGGATTAGAGTGAAACAACACTGAATGATGAATGCTTGTAAGACTATACATGCATATATACATATATATATATATATATATATATATAAATTTCTTATGGTTTATTTTAGAACAATTTGGTTGCAAACGAAAGCAGGTATGCAGCTGTTTTGATTGTTATCTATAGTAATGTAACAATATGAAAGCATTGCAATGTGAAAACACAAAAATGTCGCCCAAGGATGTGTAAGGGAAAAGAGAGGGAGAGAGAGAGGGAGAATAAGAGTGTGAAAATCTCACCACCCTGTCAACCTTCCATGAGTCTTGATTGTTTCAGCTTAAATGTCCCTTGGCCGAAGTGATGGTACATTGGGGGTGGGGGTAGAGGGGGAAGCCTCCAAAACTTAAAGTCCAGTGTGCTAAAATATTCTCAGGCTAGGTGGGAATGCCCAAGTACCTGCCCTCAGGGAGGAGCTTTCAGTGCTCTGGTAGAAGGCCTCAGAATTGAGTCTGGGAGTGCTTTGGGAGTCTTTGATTGTTCATGACACCTTCTAAGACATGACAGCTGCCTCTCAGGCTTCTGAGCCAGGATGCCCCATCAGACCTTCAGTGGGGGAGGGGAGGATGGGGAGTTACAACCCAGGGGTTTGTGTAGGCATGACAAGAGACTCCTTCCTGTCTCCACAGGGTTTTCTTCTCTTCTCTCATTCACAGCTCATCATTGAGTCTCTGTCTTAGAGATTGACCACTACACACCCAAAAGACCCCTGCCTCTAAATGCAGCTCTAACAAAGCACTCTGATGCCTCCACAACTGGGGAATGTTTTGAGTCATTGACCCATAAAAGTCCACTCTCTCATGCTTCTATCATCCTTCTCTTCTATTTTTAACCCCTTTTTAACTGTTGTTTTTATCAGCAACTGAACAAAAGGAAAGTACATGATGTACATCAGCATTATGTATCTTGTGTTTTGCCTTTAAAACGATAGATTCTTTTTCTCAAAGGCTTAATCTGTAATGAAATTAAAGGATATGGAATATGTTATTTATTTTCTAAGCACTGAGCTGAAAACGAGTTTACACCAAGATGCCTACCCTAGGTTTTATGAAGGAATAGAGAAATCTTCCTCAGAGAGGGAACTAGTTCCTTCTTTACAGTACTGTATTGAAAAAAGGTGAATTAACATACAAATCTATTTGGTTTGATATACTTTATCCAGTTTATCAAGTAGGATCTAATTTGTAAATCAACATCTTGTTTAAAGGCAAATTCCATGATAAATTCCTGAAAATCTTTGAATTTCATCTCAGTCAATACACCCTTGTACTTAACTTAGATTGAATTCTAGAGACAGAAGACAAGATCCACATAAGTTCTTTGATCTCTAACTCCTTTAGACTACATAAGAGTTATATCCTGTTAAAGATGTATTGCAAACACAGAGGCATCTGATCATTTTAGAAACTACTTTTAGAAAAACATTATTTGTTTTTCTAATTGTTTATATTATTAAAGACATTATACCATTTCAACATGTACAGTAAAGATTATTTAAGAATATTTGAGAATAGATAGAGACTAAAAATATTCTAATTTAGGTTCCTCTCTCAAATAACCTGAGTTTGGGCCTTAGCTCTGTAGACAAATCTTTTATGTACCAACACAAGTAGGAACACTGGAACTATATGAGACTTTAATTTTTGAACTTTATTGAGCAATGGGCACCTAAACTTAGATTTTTACTCATTCTAGCAAAGGCAAACTCATACTTCTGTGATGATTAAAATTTTAACAGAGCCACACAGCTGTGCTGTAAATTGTCAAGCCAAGTCTGAACATGTGTTTGGCAGGTGTCTGGCACAGTGGGCAAGAGAAAATATTTCATCATGATTAGGAAGAAATGGTTTTTGTAGACATTAATTACTTAATTCCTTTCTGCAGGGATGCAATGTCTTTTTAAGCAGATAGTAAGAATATGCTTTATATAAGTGCATTGTTTCAAAGACACTGGACAAGAGGAAAGAGGATTTGTTTAGTGTGAAAACTCTTAGGGTCCAAGATATCAATAAGAGGTTATACATTACATTATACATTAAATTATTTTATCTATCCTTTAATCAGGGCAGCCAGACCTCAGCAAATGTCTACTAACACAGATACACATTGCACGCATCATTTATCCAAGGAGTAGTGGCAGCCAAGTTTTATTGTGAGTCTGGAAAGAACATTCATGAAAGGGCATCTGATGACGTAAATAACATCCCTGAGTATTGAACTGAGACTTCCTCTAGGAGAAGAAAACCTCCTCCAGCAGGTTGAATGAGAGATTTCTAAAATTACAGTGTGAAAAAACACACTCCTAAAAATGTATCTGAAATAATTTAAGTCACCTATGAAAACAGCTTGAACAAAGATTAGCTATTATTTCTGCTTAATTTGTTATTTAAAAATGATTTATGCTGCAGTAGATACTGAGAGCCTTACTCTTTGATTTTCCCTCTGTGATTAAAACAGTGGATTCTTCACTTGTTAGGGCTGGATTTTATGACAGTGTGTTAATAGTCAATCACTTGCAATTTCTACAAGTGCCTCATCTAATACAATCAATGATTTTTTTTTCCTTGTTCCAGGTGTCATCTCTATGATAAAATCTTTTATGTGGCTGTAAACTGATTATGGGTCATGAAATATAATGAGTGCATTTCACAAAGTGAACACATCATTACTCATTCTCAATAGTCACTGAGTGTACAAGTAAATGAAAGCAAGCTAAGTTTTATCTTTATATACAGCTAAAACTTAAATTCGACTAAAGACTCACCTAGCTAATGGTCCATATTCCATTCTTACCCATGTTTAATTCAATCAAGTGTTAAAGATGAATTTTTCCAAAGGTTATAGGGTGTCAAATCACTCAAGGAATGGGATGACAAAACTTTGAGTGATCAATTACACACTGAACAGAAGAAGACTAAAAAATCTGTATAGGGAGGCTTATGTGTTCCTGATAGACTACTGATTTACATTACTAAGACTTCTTGCCATCAGAAGAAACAAAAGTCATTGCACTACTTTAAACTGCCACTGACAATTCTAATTATTTTGTTTGAAGATGTAGGTTTGTTTATATTTAGTAACGATGCTATTTCTTCCAGTTTGTGAGCAAGTCAATAGCTATTAAGGAAAAAATATTTTCGTTTTATACACAGGAGTATAATTAAATATCTAACAACAGAAAAAAAAAATCTTAATAGATACTCATACACATGAAGTTCATGTCTAATATCTAGTATCAGTTTGAAGTTCAGAATGGGAATAATTATCAGGGGTTTTTCAGTAATACATTTCAAGGTAAAGCAAGCAAAATCATTTGATACTAATGCATAAAAACCTAGATTCAGAAAATCACTTTTAATACTACAGTATTCAATGAATTGTAATAAACCTCAGGAACATCCAGGACCTTACTAGGTTTGTAAGATTCCACACCTTCACAGGAAATGTTGTCTCATCACATCTTGCCTTGCTGGATCTTCCTGTATTTTAAACCATAGTCATCAACCCATTTCTCAAAGTAGGATTCAGAGATGAGTCCGCCAGATAAAACAAAATTCTATATTCAGTGAACCGCCAGATAGAAAATGCCCCAGAAGTCAGGAAATCCAAATTCAGCTTATACTCTCGATGGCATGAATGTCAATGCATACCTTCCAGAAGACCACAAATCTAGTTTGAGTTTCTGTGGTGGGTCTTTCTCAGTCCTTACAGCTGGAATGAATAAATATAAAGACAAAAAGGAACTAATTAAGAACCTAGAGTTGAATATATCTGGCTTAGCTTAAGTATCTCAAAATTATACCTCTAAGTCTGTTGTACTCACATGGGCCTCTTTTTATAGTCAGTGAAGAGAAATGGGCACCAGAGGGGCATTTGTCTTGTGCTGCTATAGCTGTATAAGACAGTTCAGATGAATTTCTCTTTTGGAGGTTCTTGTTTCTCTTCTTTGACTGTGAGTGGAGCGTACATGACTATCTCATACTTGGATGTATAAATTTTAGATGTCTAAAGTTATATTAAATAAATTCCATACCCAGAGGCTAAGGCAGGATGCTAGGACACAAAGTCATAGAAAAAGCAGTCATTTCTCAAATTGTCTGTAAGGATTTTTACAAACTAGAACTCCACTTTCCCAACCCCTCTCCAAAATCTGTAATACTAAGCAGATAACCCAGTAGGAGTTAAAGACAGAGACAGGAAAAGATTTCTTCTGTGGAAAAAACATAATATCTTACATGGGATACCCATGCATTTATCTTTTGTGCTGTCTATGCTATCTTCTTAAAAGGAACTCTCACCTGTCTGATATATATTTAAGTAATGAAAAACACTTCTTTTGAGTAAGAGTTTCCTCATTTAGGTTTTCAATTTCTTTATGTGGCTCTCTACTAGCAGTTAAATAGTTAATCCCATAAAACCTTCCCATTGAGCAGTTACTACATCAGAAATTGGCAGCATTGTTAATAGCCACACAATAAGGCATATCTTTCACTTGTTCCATTGCCAAGAAGGCGAGGACCCTTTGTACAGCCTCTTATCCTTCACCTTACAAACTTTACATCTTGTGCTTGGTGAACTGGAAAGCAGCACACTGTAGAATACCAAGCTAATGAATTATATACTAAAATATGAAAATCTATACTGATTTGCCATCCTGCCATGAATATACTGGAGTTATGATAACTGATGTATAATGTAAGTTATTTATATGCTTTGTGGTTTTTTTGTTTCACCATCACTGAAGTGTAGGTGAAAAAGCATTAACTTTTTCTGAGGTAAGGATACATTAAGAAAACAAAATGTAAAGCACTCTAGTAGTTCACCTGTTGTTTGTCAGGTTTGATGAATATTTGCTCAAAACACATGAAGACAAGCCTTCTACCTTTTGGCTTTATTGGCAAAACAGACAAGTAAAGAGCTCTGACTCATGTTAGATAATGTCACCTGTCTCAGCCAGTTGAAGTTGCTGGTTGGTATCTTTCCTTGAATGATACAGGTGCAAAGACTGGGGGGCCTCTGATGAGACAGGCCTTCTTAAACATCTGTTCTCTTCAGACTGAGTCATTGTTTATAATTTCTTCCTTTTCTTTTACTACTTTTAATCATTACAATGGAGACATTTGGCTCATATAAGTGTCAATACATCTAGATATACAGTGAAAACCAGTGAGACACTGTTATTTGGAAAGCCATTTTTCTGGATGTGACCTACACCTGCTTAAAACTTCTCAGCTGACTAGCATCAAATATTGATGAGTTGGTGTCCTGGTTTCAGCTGGGATAGAGTTAATTTCTTCTCCATAGCTGTTACAGTGCTGTGTTTCGGATTCCAAATAGAATGGTATTGATAACATACTGATTTTCTGGGTTTTGCTAATCCTAAATCAAGGACTATTTTTTGTGTGTGTCTCATGCTCTGCCAGTGAGAAGGTGCAAAAAAGAAACTGGGAGGCAGCATAGCTGGGACAGGTGACTTTAACTGGCCGGAGGGATATTCCACATCATAGAATATCATGCCTAGTATTTAAATTGGGGGAGTTACCTTGAAGGATGGCGGATCTGGGCTCAGGAAGGGGAGTCTGGCATTGGTCAGCAGGTGCTGAGCAATTGCATTGTGCATCACTTGTTTGTGAGGGCTTTTTCTTTCTTTCTTTTTTTTAAATTTTGTTTTCAACTATTAAACTGTACTTATCTCAACCTACAAGTTTTACTTTTGATGCTCCTCCTCATTCTACAGGGTGGGTGGGAAAGAGAAGGGGGTTGAGTGAGTGGCTGAGGGGTGCTTAATTTCTAGGTGTGCTTAAACCATGACAGCTCAGTCATGACTCTGGCACTTCAATCAGTCAGGAAGAGCATGGGGAGAAATACATTCAACATGCTGTTGAGCACCAAGAGGTGCTGTGGGATAACTTCCAGACCTCAGAGTACCCACAACTGCAGTTTACCAAAGAAAACCTGGGTGTCACTAGTCGGACTCTTCCTGTACTCACCTCGGTACTTCTGCTAATTAAAAAAAAATTAAAAAAAAAAAATAAAGGACCTATATTTTCAACAAATAACTTGATAACAAAAACTTTTAAATCTTCAATGAGCATTAGTTAAGGTCAGACGCAACTTTAATTGAAGAGTTGATTACAGATGATATTTCACAGCTAGAATTCTGGATAGAGCTTTCCTCATCTGGAGAAAGTTCTGATCAGGAATATGTACTGCAACTATTAGGACCTGATTAATCATCTGCAGAAATAGGGGGTAAAATAGTTTTTTTCACAGAAGAGGGATTTTGCACAGGAGTATGTGAGAATTCTCTGGGAGTAATGCTCAGTACAAAACAACAGTGTAATATGACTTCCAACAGAAATGAAACTATAATTGTTCTAGAATGAGTAAATAAGAATTCGTATGTAAGGTAAATGAAGCCTCCTCCTTTCAGTGTCAATAGGCCTCTGCTTATTCATTGGCTCATTTTTTCCAGATCTGAATACTACCACCTATTTAAAAAAGAAATAAATGTACAAGAGAGTAAGAGGTAAACAGTAAGAATGGTTCAAAAATAAAAAGACTGGAGAGAAAATATTATCTCGCTGGTTTTAGTTAGTGTAAAGAGGAGCTAACTGGAGAGAACAACTGTCTTCAAATGAATCCAAGATCACTGCAAAGACAATAAAAACCTGTTCCATTACAGATAAAACAAGTAATGATCTTAAACTGAGACAGCTATTCTAAGACATGAGCACAAGGGGTAAATTAAAGTTACTCTAGTAGCCTGACTTTTGACCACTTGCCTCCTTGAAAGTTTGATGCTCTTTTTATATATTTAAAAGATTGTACTTAAGTGCACATATGAAAGAAAAGGATTCAACCATTATGTTTCACTACTCTTTTTTGAATAAGTAGAAATATCTATCATTGCTCTAACAAGCACGGATTCTTTTTCTTAAAAAAGGTTCATTAATCCCATCTCCAAAATCCTAATTAGGTACTTTAGAGTGTTTCTAACAGTAATACCAATTTTCTCAAGTTCTTTGAAGGCAATAGCTCTCTTTAGAGTGCAATTTGTACTTTTTTCCCTTTACAACAGCCCCAGAGGTGAACGTTATCTCATAGTAACACACACTCTATTTTGTATCTCACTGCCCGAACAAGCAAAGTATTTTGGGAATAGAATTTTTTTTAAATCCTGTTTTCCATTTTGCTTCTACATTCAGAACACATTAACATAAACAAGGGGATTTTTCTGTTCTTTGTATTTCTCAAAAAAATCTATTTCCTCTTTGGTGCCAGTATAACCCTTAATTGTTATCATATGAATAACATTGGAAAAATTAAATCATATCACTCTACATGCACTACACAACTTTCAGTGGCAACAGTATAAACATACTTTGTGTCATAATGTACAAACTCCGTCACAGTCTCTAAGAGCCAATAACTCAACTTCACCATTCAGTTCCTCCCATTTCAACCCCAGTTAACACTAAATATTATCTTATGTAGTGCTACTCATCGTATATTAATGTTGACTTGAATGAAATACAAAATACACTCTTGTATAATACTTCAATGTAATATCTTGTGTACATTGTTTTTTGAAAGTAAGACGGGCCTTCTGTGAAGAGGTAATACCATCATCATCATTGCTTTGAACAGATCTGAGATATTTATTTCCCAGCAATAATGCTGACCAGATATAAGTAAAAAAATATATATTCTGATGTAATAATGTTTAATAAAAAATTCAACAAGTAGTTTGATTCATAAATCTATAGTGATTTTGCATCTTAAATACACACTGTATATTTAAGATATCTCCTAAAATACTTCCCAGTAGCTTCCAGTAGTAGCTTCCAGGAATGTCTGTTTAATGTTCATGACAAAATGTGGCACAACAGTTCACCTCTTTGGTGAAACCCAAATTAACAGTGTGGGATACATATATATTTTACCTTTGCTGTGGCATTATTTAAATTTCAAATTTTAAGAGTCCAAAAAAACCTAAATGTCTTTCTCAAAATGTCTTTTTGCTTTATATCTCTATATATGGAACTAAACATACAGATGTCTATTTAGTGCAAAGAAATCACTTATCGGTAACACACAGACACAACGTGTTAGGCATGCTTTCACCCCATTATCAAAAGATTGGTTTTTTCAGTATGCATCCAGGTCAGAAAATTTTTTTTGGCATTGGGAAGAATTAGAATTCAGAATATATCATGGAACTTTATATATAAGCTTCAGGGCAGGAAAAATATATCACTTAGTGCTGACTGAGGGCCGATACTTCTCTGAAGATTGCATTAATTGTCCTTGGAAATGCTTATTTCTTGCCACTGACTGAAGAGCCAAAGCAGGCAAACAGTTAACCCTAGGTACCCTTTGGAAAGAAATCATTCAGTGAGCTGAATTCTATCAGCAGGATCTTCACTTTTCAGTTTCTGACAATTTAGAAGTCTAATTTATGTGGCCTCAAATCTAAATGAAGTCAGTATTTCATCTGAGGGTTCAGCTAACCTGGCAATACACATTTTGTGAGTCCAGATTTTCCTCCAAAAAAAAAAAAACAAAGGCTATTTTTTAAACGATTATGCTCCAGCAGTTTTCTCCACGTTACCATCTTCCAAATGCCGCAGCAGCTACCCAGTAGCCTGCCATTTACTAAGTATTTTCACTTCTGAAATTCTGAAGCATTTTTGCAACTCCTGTCAGAGGACTTGCAAATCTTTAAGCGATTTAAGGATGGCAGTTTATTTGATGAGTACCTGTAAAAATTATAAGTCCCAATTACAGTAAATCAAATACCAAACTATAGGGTTTATGAAACTATATTTAATATACATAGACACACACACTTATGTACATATACATAGAAAAAAAAATACACATAGAAAATCTTTTGTTAGCATGATTTGTACAGATAGCCAGAAACAGTGACAAAGTTCAAACTTTTGCAGGAACTCCTGCCAAGCGTTACAAAGAATAATTATTTTCTTGCCTTTTTTTCCTTTTTTCCCCTACTTTGATTCCTTGTACAGGATCCTGATAAGATACTTTCCGCACCTACTTACAGCCTGTGGGCCTGTTTTTCCTTTTTTTTTTTTTTTTTTGTTTCGTCATCTGAATATCTACACAGTGTCATGTATTCTGGCTTTTGTCAGACCAAGTTAGAATGAGCAAGTTGCAGCAAGAGTGGTAGAGCCATTTGTGCACAACAGCCACATGGAAAGAAAGAGTATCACTGTAAGGATCCATTTTCTAATCTATGCTTAGTCATGATAGAAATAGATGCATCTCCCTCTGGACTTCCACAACACTAACTATAAATAAAGGGTCTAATTTCAGTTTGCTTCCTCCTACTTCCTCCATGTTCAGAATTTATAGCCTGACAGTTTTTATCAATAAATTTCTCCAGATGATATTAAATTTAGAGGTAGCCTAATTAGTACTATAATAAGTGGCACAAATGCAACAATGTGTAACAATTGGGCAGGAAAAAAATATGCCTTGAAATGATTTGCTTCACTGAATGAAAATGGCATGACAAGTCTGAGTCTCACCAGACTTAAAGTGCAACAGCAGAATTGTAGTATCCCTATGATAGTCTCATATAGGATCGTGTCATCTCCCTTCTCAGTTTTCCCTTTATATTTTTCCTGTTATTATATAATTTTAAATGGATATAAAGTCACTGCACATGCAATATAACCAAATGACCAATTGGATTAGAAGCAAAACTTTAATATAACATTCTGGTTTGAAAGGGATCAAACAAATCCTCATTAAAATTTAGAGACTGAAGTTTGACAGAAAAGATAAGAAATTAGTATCCCCCGTAGTAGTCTAATTACTCTTTCCCCACCTAGAGTGGAGTGAAAAACATTAATTGATCCAGTAGATAATAAACGGGATTGAGAAATAGAAAAAGTGAGAAATACAATGCCAGAATGCTAGAAATACTGCGATTAGAAGGAAGAGTATAAAAGGATAATACTTTTTTTTGTAAAGAAACATTTCCCATAGGATCTAAACTTGCAAGGTTAACTAAGCATCTTATATTGCCAGATAGAAGCTTCAGCTTATATGCATCTCAGTGGGAACTTGGGGTTTCAGCATCACTGGAGAAGAGCTCAGAATTTGGCAGAAATAGTCCCATATTAGTGAATGTTCAAGTATGAAATCTTTAACATGAATAAACTTGACTACATTGAAATGTTATACTCACTTATAGGTGACTTCTGGTAACTTTTAAATATTATTTTCAAAAGCTAAAGCCCCTCCTCTGCCAAATAGAAAGAAGAGATGCAGTACACTGAGCGAAAATAGACAGCTTAGAAGTTCATTATCTTTACTTGCTCCATTTCACAGTGAAAGAATAACCTTTCTGCCAAAGTTGGTGATAAGAGCAGCCAGCTCAAAAATCTAGAATTTATTTGAAAAACTGTAGAACAAACTTGTTTGACCTCCCACCAAGAGACTTTGGAAAACTTTTCCCTGTATACCCTTAAAAGTCCTTCTCCAACTTATAATCAGAAAGCTTGCTCAATATAAAATAAACTTTTGGGCAACAGGAATCAAATATTTTGACAAAAAACCAAAGTAATGCCAATGTACCAAGAACATGTCTAGTCCCACGGCATTTTGGGTAAAAGTTCTCTGTTTCAATTGAAAAAACATCCCAGCTCTGAAGAGCACCCATCCACTTCTTCCAGCAGGAACATCAAACTAATGATCTCTTATGGAAGTTTAACCAAGACCAGGGTCAAACATTCATCTCAAGTATGTCTCCAGTCTCATAAAAACTTGAATGAAAGACATGCCTTGTCTCTTCTCTGCTCTGCACTGGTGCGGTCTCACCTTGAGTACTGTGTGCAGTTTTGGGCACAACAGTATAAGAAAAGATATAAAGCAATTAGAGAACATCCAAAGGAGGGCTGTGAAGATGGTGAAGGGCCTTGAGGGGAAGCCGTATGAGGAGCAGCTCAGGTCACTTGGTCTGTTCAGCCTGGAGAAGAGGAGACTGAGGGGAGATCTCATTGCAGTTACAACTTCCTCATGAGGGGAAGAGGAGGGGCAGGCACTGATCTCTTCTCTGTGGTGGCCACTGACAGGACCCAAGGGAATGGCCCCAAGTTGTGTCAGGGGAGATTGAGGCTGGATATTATGAAAAGGTTCTTTTTCCAGAGGGTGGTTGGGCACTGGAACTGGCTCCCCAGGGAAGTGGTCACAGCACAAGCCTGCCAGAGTTCAAGAAGTGTTTGGACAATGCTCTCAGGCACATGGTGTGACTCTTGGGGATGTACTGTGCAGGGCCAGGAGCTGGACCTCTACGACTTTGTCCCTTCCAGCTCAGGATATCCCATGATTCTTGACAGTCTCCAAATTTCTCTGTATTTTTACTATATACCATCTCCTGCCACCACTCCACTGCCTCCATGCTAGTAGCAGTCAACTTAGGTTTGAGTGAATCCATCACTTTTATTTAGTTTGTCTCTGGTCAATCACACTGAAACTATTACATCATACAACAGGAATTGATGCCTAGGTTAATACACTTTATTACTTTATAAGGCATTTGTTTTCCATCAAAGCACAGGATGAAGTTATGTAGCAAGACCTATTTCAGGTTTTACACATGGCCACAGTTGCAACTTCTATTTTATACCTTAAATCTTCTTAGCAAAGGAGAACTGAAAAGTTAATAAACAATAGATGAAGAAAAAAAATGAAAATAACTTTATCTTTCAACCATTCTTTCAGGCTGAATATTAAGTGTATGTATACATAATTGTAGACATTCCTATAGCATTTTGTTAAATGCACTAGACCAACTGATAAAGATGACCCAAAAAGATGCACATCTACATCAAACCACGGACAACATTTACTGCGGGTTTTATACAACTCGAAATCCCATGATAACATGATGACAGATACCAAGACAAACCATGGTTTTTGTATTTCCAAGTAGAAGGTTTCACATATGTATGTTCGTCTATTCTTTTCTCCAGCAAATCCCATGCAAATATAGAATTTCTTGTGTAGGAGAAAAAGATTACTACATATCATCACACCTGAAATTCACTCATTTAAATAAAATAGGGGGTTTAGGGTTCAAATGTTCCCTTGTTGATTATTCATTTTGTTTTTTGCAGTTACCCATTTTTATCAATGGGTAGTAGAATCTTCCAGTTGCAATGAACAATATGACAGATATTTGAATTGTTCTGCTTCTTCTCAACCAGATTTGCAGAGCATCACCCACCACTTTGCTTAACTGCTATAAGAATAGATAATTGTTCAAGAATGAAGAGGAACAAAAAGAAGACCATGTCTCATCCTTGCAGAGTCTTGTGCTAAATGAAAACTCCATCACCTACCTTCATTCTTCACAATTTCCCTTACTAGTGAGTCTGGTGGGCAGAGAAACCCAATCATTGCTAAGTGCTTTTTGCCATTGCTGATCACAGCACTAGTAGCTCCAACCTGTTTCACAAGCAAGCTGGTGATCAGAGCTTTAATAATTTTTCAATAACATAAGAACTCTCAGCAGAAATCTCCTGTACAACATGAAACCCTATCAAGGAATTACATTGCATGGTTCAAGTTATCTCTTAGGATTTAACAACAGTCGTAATTTCCAAATAAAACATCCAGTCCAGACTGGATTCTAAACTACCAGACTGACAGTTTGAATTCTTCCTTCAGGACTGAAAGGACAAGCTTGTTCAGTGAAAGAAAATGGCCACAACTACTGAAAGAACAGCTGTGACAAATAATTTCCTTTCTTCTAGCAGCTTGAATTTTTTGGCATTGAGGTCCATCCTCATAATTTAGTCTGATTGTATTTATATACAGTATTATTTTTCAATTTCTAGAATGCTGAAAACTTGCAGGATTAAAAAATAGGCTTTACTGCTTCCTTATCAGAGGGAGAGAGCAATTAGGCAGAACACAAATACACTGTGAACAAAGATGGCTTCACTGCTTGTTTACTTCACACATATTCCCGAAGGGAAGTATCATCCTGCTGCCAGGAAAGCAAGACAAGATGTGTGCAAGATGTAGACTGACACTATGTACATGCCGTACCAGGTATCAGGCATCCCTGAGTAACTACTGTGCCTCATTGTGACGGGAAGCCCTAGGCAAGCAAGCAGGATATAAAGATGCTGATAGCAGGTACCAAAGAACAGTCTTTCCAGGCAGGGTCTTTCTTACTTAGTAATCTTCAAACTGGGACAGAGTTTGAAGCACAGTAGGCATACAGTTGTACTAGAGGCACACAATGCTGAACTCAGCCTGGCTTAATGACTGCAATGAAGACAGATTTTCCAGAAGTGAATTAGACCTGCTTTCTCAGTACACATGAATCACTTAGGTTATACTGTGCTTCAGATTACCTGCAACTGCCAAGTAAATTATATCCACAGCAGTTTCTATTTATTTCACCAAGACTGATGGTTCGACAGCCTATTTTTTAATGATCTTGGTGCCCCCCTGACTTTCAGTTTTCTAGAAAAAGGTACTACAAATGTCTCTTTTTGGTGTGGAGATTTAATTGGTTACCTTCTCACCTCTTGTATTTACAGTTTATACATATTTGTACATATTAAGATCTAGACCAAAGTCTAGATTCATTCCCCTAGGTTTTAGACACTTAGTTGCCTAAATTATTTATTCCCAATATTATACAGGTAAAATGGTAGGTAGGTCCATTTCATGTATCTTAATTCATCTAAATTTGGGGCATAAAATAGATTTCTAAGAAGGATAAATGGAGGCTGTTGACACATCTGCTTAATAGGCTATGCTGTAGGGCATGTTTTAGGTAAATTGAAGTTGAAATCTTCTAGAAATTGATATTTCACTTCCTGAATTAGTATGTAAGCAAGTAAGATCTTGTATGAAAATAACTGTCATATCTGCTTTTAAGGAAAAGGCATGAATAGTGGCATCCTCTGTGGAGTTTAATACCACTCAATTTGATGTGTTTCAAATGTACCACCTTTAGGGGACAGAGGTGAAAAAATGTCTTATTTCTGCGTGATGATTGTATTCATGAATGAATGTAAATTGAGGTACTCACAGCAATGAGTCACAAAGTCAGCAGCAAAGTCACAAAGTCAGATAAAGACTCTTCATGACCATGTGCATGTCCATAAAAATTCCAGACACAGAGCAAGGACAAAACAATTATTTACTCTAACGCTCTGATGGAGTTTTAATGATACATCCAAAGTGACTTAATGGATATGCCCTGGAAGAGAGGTATTCACTACACTAAAAATACCCTCATAATAAAAAGTTTTATTGTGTGACCCTCTTAAAAGGATGACAAGGGAGGAAAGAGGTTCAAAGGCAGCTACATTTGCCTGTGTCATGGTTTAAGACAATTTAAAGGGCAGACACTCCAAAATGAGTTATCTCCCCTTTTGCCAATAAGGAAAGACAAATGTGAGAAGAGATAAGTAAAAAAAAAAACAGTTTACAAAAAAATGAAACAGCAACACTCAAAGTAACAATAATAATCACTAGATAGTGAAAAGTGCTGAATCCTAGGGACTCCCGGGGAGCAAAGAAAAAAATGTCAGATAAGCTCCTCCCCTAAGATGGCGGCCTTCATAGATGACTGCGTAGTCCAAGGGACACGGGCAAAATGGTGGATAGGCCCTCTTCTCCCTGCCATGTGTGGAGAGAGGGAGAACAAAGACAAAAAACCAACACAGCAACCAAACCTCCACAATTAAAAAAATCTTCCTCTTCCCACAAACAACCAACAGGGAACAAGGACAAAACAAAAAGAAACCCGCAGTCCAAAAAGAGTCGAGTGCCCCTCAAACCATTTGCTCCACGCCACCCAAGAGGGTGTCTCTTCCGGCAGCAGCAGCGTAGACAGTGGTGGATGGAACTGGGTCAGGGCTGGAACTTGGGCAGCATCTGGAACCAGGAACTTGGACAGTGGTAGAACTGGGGCAGGGGTAAAGCTGCGGTGTCAATTTCTCTGCTTCTTTTTCAGCCAGCTGGACTCAGTTGGTGTTGGCGCTGCAGTTCTGAGTTGTTATGGCATTGTGGAAGAAAAGAAGCAGGCATCCTGTGCACTGAAACTGGCAGCTCCCATTTCCAGAATTTGCCCTGAAACAGGTTAAGATTGAGAAATACAGTTTCTTGGAGACCTGAGGCAAGCAAGGAGCCCAGAGAGAAACAAAAGAAGGCTTCTGCTTTGGCTCAGTGAAGCAACTCTCTTAGCAATCTGGAAAGAATGAAAAGAGAAAGAGGCTCTGCATGAGTGTCCTCCGATTCTTAAAGTGACCCTGGCACCCCCCTCCTTCCTGAACCCAGGGCCAGATACCTCGGTTCTGCTTCTGGCCCCTGGATGTTAGAGGGACCGTAACAATCTTGGGGATATAATGTAGCACAGATATGGAAAACAGTACACATTTTTTGGGTTACCCAGGACACTCTCCAAGTCAATAGTGACTGAAAGCTTGCAAATCAGCTCCCTTAGCTTTCTATATTGTTTGGTTTTCTTGGGGGAGTTTGATCAGACATGTTTCCCAACTCAGAAACACCACATTCACTTAAGAAATGTGGAAAGTAATTAACAATGACTGTGTTGCACCCAGGAAATAATAGACGAATACAAAACAAACTGCTTGAAAATGGTTCTTGAAATGTTTATATCATAGAGTTATCACAGATTTGGTTCTGTAAACACTATGAAACAATTGTCTAAATTAACAGTATAATGTGCTTTAGCTATTTATCAAAAATTCCTGTGATTTTTGTGCTACTAACAGTACTTTAAAATAAAATGTACTATCCTGTCTACCTTTAACCAGTCAATATGTAGAGAACACTGGGCCATAGGGTGACCCACCTTAAATATGACTTATATTGTCCATAATGCAAGAGGCCTTTAGTCCTTTATTGATCAAGTCTGCAAAGTCTGGTTTCCTACTTTACATATGTATTAACATGAGGATGTCTTTAATTTTGGCCAGCATTTATTCATAATCAACATGAGGTCATTACCACCAAATTACAGGCGCAAGGCAATACTAGTTTTTGAAGGGTTTTTTAACCTTAAAAGAGGAGGAGAGAAATTAAATGAACTGGTAAAGTGACATGGTTGAATGACTACCAAAGATGTGCCTTCTGTCAGTAAGAACAAGTAATTAACAACACAAATGGAGGATTATAAATCTGGACCTAACTTGTAAAAGGCATCAGAGATAAATCAGTAGACTAGCAGAGAGTTTGGCTTTAAGCCAGAGCCACTGGTTTGAAACTATAGGAAATTTGGCAGGAACAAGATAGTTTTTTCAAAGGAAAATCCTGCTTACCAAATTTTCTGTATTCTTTGAGCACATCAGCAACATGGAAGAACTATCAGACATAGTACATTTTGCTTCCAAGAGATCTGAGCTGTGTCTTCACTAGAAGTTATTTCGAAAGTAATTAGTTCGAATTATTTTATGAATATGGATGAACCATGAAGGTAAAAAAACAATTATCATGTACACAAATGACAATTAGCTGCACTTTTCTTATCTTTAGATCTATGTTTTTGTATGTTCAGTGTGTGGTTACCACTATAATCATCGACATGTGGTGAAATTAATCCCATTTCCTTTGTAGTCAGTCAATTTGCTTGAATCTGTTGCGATTTACTGTCAGGAACCTACATACACCTGTCAAGAGGCAGAATTTTGCTTCTGTGGAATGTGTTGACACAGTTCATTTATTTCAGGCTGCAGCAATTTACGAACACCTACTGTCACCAGTTAACATCAGTTAGGAGTTTTGGTGTGACTTTTTCCGTATCAAAAGCGACAGGACTGTTGTCTGTCAAAAATGAGATTTATTTATGGACAAGAACGTATTACTTGAGCAAGAAATTCAATATATTAAAAAGAATCACCAGGTTAATGAGTAATTTCCGCAGTCACATGGTTTATTTGGTTTTGAGTGATACAAAGCCTGAGAGCATCCTTCAGCTTTAAGAGAAGTCAAACAATCTGACCTCTATTACTTCTCTGTTTCTAAGTCCTATTGCAGGAGTTCTGGATGCCTTTTTAGGTCTTCCTTTTACTGTCTAATTGCTTATCTTGTTTGCTCATTTGGTTAAATACAAGAAAAGCTCTTCTCAGTGGTGCTGAGCAATAGGACAAGAGGCAATGGGCAGAAACTGATGCACAGAAGTTCCATCTGAATATGAGGAAGAACTTCTTTAATGTGCAGATGACTGCACACAGGAACAATTTGCCCAGAGAGGTTGTGGAGTCTCCTTCACTGAAGATATTCAAGAGCTGTCTGGACACAATCCTGTGCCATGTGCTCTGGCATGGCCCTGATTGAGCAGCAAGGTTGGACCAGATGACCCACTGGGGTCCCTTCCAACCTTACTCATTCTGTGATTCCGTGCATAAGCTGTATCAGTGCAAGCAGTGAAATGAAGTGATAGAGAAAAAACCCTTGATGTTCCATCCTTCATTTCACGTACTACCTGAGAAAAACAACAGCTGCTCCACAGCTCCATTTTACCTAGCATTTTTCATGTAGATGTTTCCAGTACTTGATTTTTCATGGCCAAGAAATAAGCATTTGTGCGTGTCAGACTAAATATTGGGAGTATAAGTAATTCAGACATCCTGAAAGAAAATACTAATTTCAATTACTAAAAATATATAAAGGCTTCCATTTGAAAAGCTTTTATTTTATCAGTTGATGATTTAATGTTACATATTAGTGCCATAGAGGAAACAGTACAAATCTGACACACAACAATATCAGCTTGAAACACTTCAATTGAAGCCTTCAGTTGAATTAACTAAAATTGAATTTGGCTTTTTTCCTATGTTTTTCATTTTGTTATCATTGCAGGACTTTGTTATAACAGTGCTGATATTTTTGTTTCCATTTTTAATTTTTGACAAATTGTATTTTCTGGTAGGATAATTTTCTATTAAATTCTTGTGGTGATTTTTGCTGTACTTATAAGTAAATAATGGAGTATACATACACATGAATAAAGATGTCTGAGCAAAACAACAACTGCAGTGAAGAGAATAAGTTTATCCTGTGTTGTGGGAAATAGTTTTCTACCACATGCTGCCAACGGGAAAACAATTCTTCTTTTGTGAGTCTGCATAGCAAATATTAAATTTTCTATATGTTTCCTGGTTAGCCCAACAAGTTTTCACTGTGTGATTTATTACTTGGATATAAAACCAAATAATAACAAAATGCTTTAAAATACATGTATCATGCTTCTTACTGTTATAAATCATGCAGCATTTACTGCTACAGAATTGTCATGGAAGTTTCACAAATCTGCTTCTCTATTTAGTTAACATCGCTGCAGAAATTAGCCCTGAAGTGCTACAAATTTCTACAACCCGAATGATAGTCTGAATGCAAATGTAATAGATGCCTTTCTTCTCCCAGCTTTTACCTTTAGCCACCTGACATTATGTCAGTAATGAGAATCAGATCTGAAATAAAAATTCCATCACTTTCACAGAAGGATACGAAAAGCATGATGAGAGTCTCAAAGCTACGATACCAGGAAATGTTACTTTTTTTCCTTTTCTCAGTCAATTATGCTTTTATTTCAACCTTTTCTGCCTAAAGAGAACTGGCAGGATGATAAATACAATTTCTACAGACAGCCTGGCACTTTCATTTTCTAACAGAGGAAGTGACAACCTAAAGTAGTTCCCTGGTCTGCTAAATCCAGTATCAGACCTCTGGCAGTGGAAAACACTAGCTGCTTCAGAATAAGGAAAAAAAATGTTCAGTTATGGAATGCTTTAGGGATTTGCAACTGAGGCTGCATTCAGCAAGCTAAGTACGTTTAAAAAAAATTGCTCCATCAGCCCACTACTTTCTCAGATCAAGATGAGGTGATATAGAAATATTTCCCTGCTTCCATTGCCCCTTGTGTCATGTAGAGGTCAACAAGCACAAAGGGCTGACAAGAATTATGTCATATATTACATTAAGAAATTGTATATGATTTGGAGATTTGGAGATTTAAAAATCAAGTGTCTGGGTTTTATCTTCTCTATCAGTTTGTTGGGGGGGTTTTTTTGTTGTTTTGGTTTGTTTGGGGGTTTTTTTGGTTGGTTTTGGAGTTTTTTTGTTGGTGTTGTTTCTTTGTTTGTTTTGTTTCATTGTAACCAGTGCACAGGAATCAAAGACACTAAGCACAGTCCAGAAGTACCTTTCAGCATGTATCTCACCATATCTTCTTGCAGTGACAGGGTCTTCACACAGTGACCTACTAAATATTTGAGATACCCTTTAAACATACAAGTGACTTACACAAGCCCATGTAGCTTTCAGAGGGCAACATGTACTTTTTCTGATTAGTTCTTCTCAGGTGCTTGGTAAGAGATCTGCTTCTGTGACAGCACTTGAGTTGTACCATAGCAGAGTTACCTCCTACTTCTAGTAGTTCTGTGACACCTGTAGTACTTCTCTGGGTACTTCTGTTTTGGTGATGGTATTATTTTCTGGTTAGGGTTATTCTTTTTTCTGGTTTTTAGGGTTATTTTTTCTGGTTTTTAGAGGTTGTACTGGCCTATATTCAAGACGTGGACTGTTTCAACACATGAGTGCTGTGTAAAAGCAGGAATGAAACACAGTGTAGATGATGACTGGGTGAAGGATGGAGTTCTTGAAAGTACTGGAAAGGCTTTGAAAAATACTTGAAGGTACTGAAAAGAGGCTGGCAGGACTTATGAGACAAACGAATCTAAGACTTTGCCAGTGTATAATACGGGTGAAAAGGCAGTTCTCTGCAGGTGCTCTAAATTTCTGCCATGAAGTGCTGATGGAACTCTACCAACTATTTTTGCTGTGAAAATATTTTGGAGAAATTTGACAGAACAATTTACACAAAGCCAAAGGATTATTGCAGTGCGTAGATGACACAAAGCACACATGCTGTCTGTCAAGACAATCTGAGATTGCCATAAAATTACTGCAGAAAACTTTAATTATTAAGGTATAATTATTGACCATAAGCCCACAATATCTAGCCAATAAGAAGATACCTGCTTCTGAATATATTGTATTGCTCTTTGACTACCCCAACATTGATCTAAGACAAGAACTGTTCCCAAAACATTTGTGCTCTTGAATTTCTGCATGCTTCATAAATTTTTGGGAATACTGAAATCCTTAAACAGTTCAGAATCACAGAGAATATGTATTAGCCCCAAAACCCTGATCCTTGAATATCTTTCTACCTAGGCTAAACCCCATGCTCTCTTTTTCGAGGTGTTTTTTTCCCTAGAGATGTTATTCAGATTTCTCTCTTCTGCATCATGAGTTTTCCTCGGGCATTTACCTTTGAAATATTTGTTTCTATGAAAAAGCTGTTTGAAGTTAACCAAAATATTTGTTAAGTGTTATTGTGGAATCAAACAGGCAAACCAAGAGGCTGTACACACTCAGATCACATACCCAGGCATATAAGTTCAAAGTGTTAATGATTAATACTGAGAACTAGTAGCTGTATTCTAAACATTAAATTCCAGCCGTTGGGCAGGCAGTTTTATCTTCTGGCTGCATGGAGTTTTGTCTGTCACTTTCTGGAGTCATGTTCAGCCATCTGCCTCCCAATGCAGTTTTGGAACATGACTTGCTTGCTGAGTCCCTGGGAGGGTCCTCTTTCAATAAATAAATAAGCAACTAACTAACTAACTAACTAAATAAATTCATTATTTTAAAAAATTTACTGTTCATGAATATGCTCAGGTTTACATGCTGTCGTACTTGATCTTGGTGGGAGGTCACTGAGTTCTGCAGGTTCTGCCATCAAAACTCTTATCTCTGCTTCCATTAAGAGGAAGGTTGTCTTTTTGTATGTGATATAGTGGATGTGTCTTAAGGTTGGAAACCTTGCTCCAGAGAACTAGATAAGCCTGCTTCTCTAGTTTAATCATCTGGAGAGTAGAAGATTATCACTTAAAATGAAAACTTTAAAACTACTCAGACAAGATTTGGTGGATAAACTTCCCTTGAGTTAATGCTGCGTGATGGGGCCTCCAAATTACAGGTGTTCTTGAAGTAGTTTTTTCATCTTATTTAACCAGGACTTGAGACAATCATCTTCTGGTTTGTGATATAGACTGCTTTCCTACATAGAAATATCTGAAGTCTTGAGATACTGTCTCCCTCCTCTTCCCCCTGTAACATTTTACTAGCATTTCTCCAGACAGCCACAGGCATCTCTTGCTGTTCTGTTAAATTTAGTTTTCTCCCTAGATGTCCCTCAAAGCTGAACACTTAATTTCCTTTCAATGACCTAGAGGATGGAAAGAAAAATAACCTATTTTTATTCTTATGCTTAGAGATGTATATGGAGATTGTGTGGACTCTTTCCAGCCAGGTGTTTGTTCTGTTCTATGAAATTTCTAAGGCACACAGTAATATTACCTGTTCTATGCCTGAATGTTTCTTGCAATAGGATAATTTCAGACATTTTGCTGTCTCAGGAATACCTGCTGTCTCAAGACCTCCACCCTGACATTCTGACTCATTTCTCTTTGGGGTTGGTGTGAAATTCTAAGTACTGAAGTCTTAAGTGGAACCTACTTTATCTTTTTCTGATCCATTAAGCAGTGTGAATGGGATTTTTCTGTTCTAATGCAGCACCAGAATTTATAAGTCTTGATTTAAGGTAGGTATGTAGGCTCCTGTCTCTTGTGGCCAGTGTATTTTAGTCAGCAGTTCAGTCAAATTAATTAATCTCTCCATGTGTCTACTTTTCTCCATTGATAACAGTAATTAGCTTAGAGGTGCGTGTTTAACTCATACATCTGCAGCTGGATCAGATCAATCTCTATGCACACACTCCGTGGTTACACATGATGGTACTGCTGCCACTGTAAAGATGCTCACACTGGTTTGAACAATGCAGCAAAGCAGCTGTGACAAGGCATTCAACACAAGCTGTAAAATCTTTCTGGATTAGGTCAGCTGCTGAACTGTGTGTTGTGGCATACTACTTAGCTAGAAATGTCTGCTTTAACTGTAGTCCTGTTCAAACTGCATCCATTGCAGAAATTCTTTAAGATTAGATTTTTACACTCCTATAGATTTACAGATCTTCACATATCTTTTAAATTCATTCCACTGAGCCTGAGAGAAGAGTACTATAATTTCCATGCTGATAAAAAAATATCTCTCTTAAGGAGTTCAGAGAACACCTTAGAACAGGAATTCTCTAATTAACATGGCATCACAGCAGAGGAAGTGATTAAAACAGAGATTCTGTCGTTTTGGTCCTGGATCTTCTTGTAGAGAGTCTAAGGTGGAGATTACCATAAATCTGCAGAGATCTTCTAGTCTGAAGTGGGTGTCTACCACTACTGAGTCTCTGAGAAAAATACTTCCCATCCTTTACACAGTACTGGAGATTTTGGAAAGATGTTAGCAGTGGAAACCCTACCGAATTTTCCTGCATATCTTTTCCCAGTTAAAAACTCAATGAAGTACTACAACTTCAATTTTCTATGCCATCTCCTACTAGGATAAACTCACACTTTTAGGGCTTGCCTTTTTTTTTTTTTTAAATTTTTTTTATTTTGTGGTTACAGAAACCCACTTCCAAGTGAAATGCAGTTTAGGAAAATTATAGCCTTCTATTTGTTTTTATAATACAATGAAATAATCCTGAAATGCAATTACATGTAATTCAGACACCACTAGTACAAGAATATAGACACATATGTATACACCTACTGTACTCAGTCTTGCGTATACTTTCTGTGTAATAATATTAATAACAAAAATAATAATAATAATTTTATACTTACTCAGTTTCACTTGTCTGGTGACCTCAAGGAGCTTTGAAAAAATCACTTTAAGTAGCATTCTAGAGTTCTCTATGTTTCATTATAACATTTTTTTAAAACATAATTATGCTGAAGGAAATATAAGAAGTGAGTTTTATTTATTAGGAGAGGAAAGGTAGTTTGTAATAAAACCAATTAATATGTGTGAGTTTCAAAATGGTAATTGCACCTGGAGATGAATGAACTATAAACACTGCAATGACTATACAACTACAACGCTGCTAATAAACATTGGTTTTCACATGCCAGCAAAGAGCTCTGTGGAATCTTCCACAGTAATTCTTCCCTATCTAATCCAGATTTCAATTGTGACATACAGAGGTCAAGAAACACAGTAGTGGACTAAGTCACCATTTTAGACTAACTGTCCATTCCAATACTATTAAGGGAATTGCATATATTGTTTTTAATAAAAAACATGCACATATAGAAAAATATTGCTTCATATTCCAAATTATTGATGATTTCTTGTATTTGAATGTATTAATTAAATATTATATGCTATAAAAAGCAGCTTAAATAGCCCTGTCTATTTTACAGATTTTATAATTACTGAAACAGTTGCCGTTAGCAACAGATCTCATTTAAAACCATAACAACTTCCTTATAAGCATTAAGAAACCAAATTCAATCGAAATCCCAGCAAAAAGTTTTGAATCTTTGGCACATTTTCTAGCACAATAATTACTGTATTTTTTCTGTAGACTCAGAACTATGAAATAACTACACATACTGAAATAAATGTATAGATATATAACTTTCCACTCATAATGTGAATATATCTGGAAATGGTGAAACCTCATTTGCCATGTTCAGCCAGAGAGGGGTATTTTGCAGAAATATCTGCAGCTAATAAAAATAGTGTGTAAAGGGAAAAAAGGAATTCCAATGGTTCATTCTATGCTGAAATACATAAGAAACAAAATAACTTTATAAGATGGCAAAATTTTGGCCAAACTCAGTATCCAGCCTTTCTCTTTGTATTTCAGTAATCCATACTTGCCCAAGGGATAAAAGGTGGGGAAAGATGTAAACTGGCTTTTTGCAGCGCTAAAAGAGGGCAGCTCCTCCTTATATTCTGCTAAGGAGGGTTTTGCTGAGAGTGATTGTTCACAAACCCCACTGGGCTCCCGGTCTAGATGAAGTGTCCAGCACAGAAATCTTGCAGCTGCCTTCCTTTTCCAGGCCAGCTTCCAAGAGTGCAATCCTGAAGACAGCAGAGGGCAATGTAATAAAATCACCAGTAGTGACTTTCAATTCCCTCTGTCTAGGGGAATGGTCAGTTTGACTATTTTGCTGCCATCATAAAAAAGGCACAGTGAGGGTGGAGTGGATTGCCTTGCTCTTTACGCTGCCTTGTTTCCTGCAAATTCTAGCATATCATTTACTGCTTTCATTAACCTTCTCTGAAATTCTAGTATTAAATCTTTTGCAGTGGTCCTATGAATGTGGGACTCAGCACCTACCCAGCTTGTAATATTGCTTTGTATACCAGGATTATGGTATTTATATACCATTTTTCAATGCCTATAATTCGTCCAAGCAACCTGTTTGCTACAATACACCAAGAAGTGGTCCTCATTGAAAAATCACTCACATTCTTCTTAAGAGGGGTCAGAGCTCCATGTTAAGTTCTTTGCATTGCTGATTGAGTAGAAAGAGAATCCTTAACTCCTGACAAGGGAATGAAGGGCTTTATCCTCTCAGGAGCATGCAAATATTTATTGAACCAGGACCAAAGCCTTTTAGAATGCACAAGAAATTCAGACAATTTTTTTGCAAGTATGTATTAGCTAGCATTTACCTAAATTGAATTTTATCTACCCTTATGCACCACCTACATTAAGTATTTCTAAAAAAATTAATTTAAAATCCTTTCTCTTGCATATCCTTTCAGACAGATTAAAAAATGACATGAAAAAGTGAAGATGATGAGAGAGGTTTAAAATTAAACAAAAGAAAATGTGACCAAGTACAGTGGTTTGACAGATGTAGAGGCCCTCATCAGGAAAAGGACTGAGCTTGGCTAACTGCAGCTAACTAGCAGACCCTGGATTTTGCTCACATGAACAAAGGTGTGGCTGCCTTCTTTCAGATCAGCCCTGTTTATTGCACTAGCACTACCTGCTATCCTGAACCATGTGCAGAAAGCAATCCAGTGATAGAAAATGGCTTGTGCCTTAAATCTAAAGGATTTTTATTTCTTCCAAAGTGGTGTGGGTTTTGGTTTTTTTTTTTCTGTTTTCTTTTGGTACAGATATTTCAGTTTAATGTCTCTCTTCTTACTTCAGGTAATCAGAAAAAAAGAGTATGTTTTTCAAATCCTCCTGAGGTCGTGGCATCTGAATTCACAAAAGTTATAAAATTCCTTAAATTAATGATGGCTAATATCTGCTGACATGCTCAAAAAGCCACTGTTTGATGTAGTTCATGGATCTATGTCAGCCTCCGTGGCTGCTGATAGAGCATTCAAGTTGGATGCTTATGTTGACCAGCAAACACCTTCAAAGAACTTGGGATCCCCTGGGCTGGAGCATACCCAGGGTTCTTGCATATTGCCAGATATGCTGGGATGTCTCACAGGCAACCTGTGTATTTTCCGTGTCCCTGTAAGGTAGACTGGAGGCAGATATAGGTAGCATAACTGACTGTATGCAAAGCTATTTTCCAGAGATCACGCTTTCAGAGGATTTTAAACTAAATCAGTGGGGATTTACTACAACATCTCTGTGTTTCTTTTGCAAATCCTGTTGGGATCAATGTTGGTGCATTTTTAAGCACCTGACTTCTTTATTAACTGTTGCACGTACTTTTGCCAATATTGGGGATAATGAGTTTTGCTGGCTAATTATGTTGTAGAAAATAATGTTTTCTAATCTCCCATCATTCAGTGTTACCCAGTATCCTTTTGTGTGTGTGTGTGTGTAATAAGAAGAGGTCATGAGGAGATCATGAAGTGTCTTTTCTGTTCCATTAACTGTTTCCTATATTGTCACGCACAACTGTTTAAAAGTATTCCTAAGTATTTCTGTATGTTCAGCTTCATTGCAGTTGCCCACCTGGCGTCTCACCATCAATTCAAAATGCATTGCCAAGGGCTATTGAGCTGATGCATAGGTGAGTTTGTCACACATTTCTTGGATTGCCAGGAATCTGTTTCTGTCCCCTTTCTTTGGTTACCGGAAAATTTTTGCAAATAAAAACTGTTAACTTGTTCTTAAAGAATATGACTCCTAGATACAAACTCATGTTGTTTTGTTTTGCTGTGCCTTTTTTTTTTTGCCTGCCAAAAAACTTGCCTTCCTTTAAGTTTCCTCTACCTTTATGTCAGATTTCTGGTGCAGAAAACTGAACAAAGGAAAAAGGTAGAGAATACTGATTTTTCAACAACTTCAGTTAGAGCCATGTTTTACAATGTTCTCATTTAAATTATGAATTAAAATTAATAAATTATGAGAAAATGTGATATGACATGCAAACCTATGCAGAATAGTGCCCTGAGACTTTCAAACTGCTTTTGAATCCCATCAATTAAAACTATGTAATAGCAAGCAGAGAAAGGCTGGCTTTTCATAATTTCTTAGACCCCCAGAGGCCATGCAGATGATTTCCAAAAGTGTTTGCTGCTCATGTCTCTGCTTATATTCTGCTCTCCCTTACTAGTAGCCTCACATATACAGATGAAGCGAGAATGCACAGCATTTGCAATGGGTGAAGTGTTCATGTTCTTCACTAGTCCTACTGTTGCTTTATGAGTGAAGCACGTTAAAACTGTCCGGCAACAAACTCATCTTGTACAGGGTGAGAGATAAACCAGGGTGTATGATATCCATCCTTGCTGCACACAGGCAAGAATAGAATCAGGGCAATAAAATGGCCTACAGCTTTCACTGCTGTAAATTTTCTACCTCTATTGAAATCAATGGAGCTGGGAAAATTTACATTAGGTCAGGGATTGTTACCGGCAGTTTCTGGGCATGATTCTCCTTTGCTTTTAACTAGTGTTTCTAGTTACATCTATGCAAAGTAAATGCCAACCCTTCCATTCTGCACTGGTTGTGCTTTATGCCTGCTATTTTCAATTACTGCTTATCCTTTCATCCTGCAGCTACCAGTCTGTGAAAAAGTTTAGTTGTGTGTATATATCATGTGGTTGCTAGGCCTTTTAGGGAAGGGTGGTTGCAAGCCTTTAATATTACAGGTCTAAGTGACTGTAAACAACCTTGTGGCTTATATGAACAAACTTATTTCTTCCAAGGATAAATAAGCTATATTCACAGAATCACAGAATCACAGAATGGGAAAGGTTGGAAGAGACCAGAGTGGGTCATCTCGTCCAGCCTCTTGATTTGAGTCATCCTGGAGCACATTGCAGGATTGTGTCCAGACACTTCTTGAATATTTTTATATTAGATTCCACATATAAGCAGAGTGAACAGATTAGACAAAAATCTAAAATTATACAGGTTGTGTAATAAAATAGTTGAATAGTTGTTCTGAAGTCCAAATTTGAAATAGTTATATTGGTAAATTAATAGAAATGTGTTTGTTTGGATACTCTCTCATTGACACACAAAAGTTTCTGATCTGAGATTGAACAATGATACTGAACAGAGGTGTGATTCAAAGGAAAAACATTTTTGTTTCAGGGGAAAGTTCTTTCTTCTTAGGACAAGAAAGGACTGATATAATCTTTTGTACTAAAACATGAGGCTGTAAAAATCAGAGTGACAATTACAAAATATAGTAAGTATAGTAAATGTTGTACTTTGCAGCAACTTTCCTGTAGTGGAAGATAGTAAAGCTACTTCATACTATCTGTATGTTATCCCCAGTCCCAGGACTGAAACATTCTGTAATTGATGAGGTGATATATTCAGTGCAGAATTTGATGCTGAATTTTTATATATCCTCACACGTGTCAAGGCAGATGCTGTTATTACTTCCCATAACTGCATTCATTTCTTTTAGCTATGACTCTGCCTTCTCCATTGTGTCTGACACTTTTTTTCTTTTTATGGGAGCGCCTTGGTCTTTCAAAGAGTGTTGTTAAATTATTATCTCAGCCCAAAAGATATTTTGATAATATATATAATGAATAAACAAGGACAAGCTCAAGAAGTGGCCTGGTAGGACTGTCATGAGTTTTAACAGGACCAAGTGCAAGGTGCTGCAGCTGGGTCAGGCCAACCCTCTGTATCAACACAGGCTGGGGGATGAACAGATCCAGAGCAGCCCTGCCAAGAAGGGCTTGGGGTGCGTGAGAGGCTGGACATGAGCAGGCCAAGTGCCCTCCAGCCCAGAAAGCCAATTGTATCCTGGGCTGCAGCAAAAGCAGCGTGGCCAGCCGGTCAAGGGAGGGGATTCTGCCCCACTGCTCCACTCTGGTGAGACCCCACCTGGAGTGCTGCATCCAGCTCGGGGGCCCCATCACAGGAAGGACATCAGTCTGTTGGAGCAAGTCCAGGAGAGGCCACCACGGTGGTTAGAGAGTTGGAGCACCTCTGCAGTGGGGAAAGGCTGGGAGAATTGGGATTGTTTAGCCTGGAAGAGAGAAGGCTTTGGGGTGACCTAATTGCGGCCTTCCAGAGCCTACAAGAAGGATGGCACCAGACTTTTTACAAAGGCATGTAGTGACAGGACAAGAGGAAATGGTTTCAAATGGAAAGAGAGTAGGTTTAGATTAGATATTAAGTAGAAATTCTTTACTGTGTAGGTGGTGAGTTGCTGGAACAGAAAAAGCTGTGGATGCCCCATCCCCGGATGTCTTCAAGGCCAGGCTGGACAGGGCTCGGAGCAACCTGGTCTAGTGAAAAATGTCCCTGCGCACAGCAGCTGGTTTGGAACCAGATAATCTTTAAGGTACTTTCCAACCCAAGCCATTCTGTGATTCTATAATTCTGTGATGAATTTTTCATTATAGAGAACCCATTTCAATATCTTAATATAGTCATCAGGCACCACTGAGTCTCCAAAATGGTTGTATCTGAATTTATGCCCATTTTTTCCTCCAGCTGAACTGTCTTCAACTTTATTTGATAAACTACGATTACTTTCTTGTATCCCTGTGTCACTAGATACAGCCACTTTGCAACTGAAACAGCAAAAAAATGGCTCTTTATGGAAGGAAAATTGCTTCTTAAATTGAAAATATAATGGGAAATTAGATAGGCATAGGGCTATTGTATCACACAAGCGTCTTGTGAGAAAACTTTTCTAAGACTGACATGGTTACATGACACAAGGATCTGGGCTGTATCCTGATGAGTAGAAGTAGCACAGCTCTGCTCTTCTGCAGCACTATTCATTTTGAATTGTCTCACAAAGAAACATGGAAAAAGGAAGCCAAAAGGATAATTATATATAGATAGATAAAACAGCCCTTTCCTAAATATCTCCACCTCAAAGATCAGATTGTTTTTCAAACAATGGTAGTTTAAGCCACCTCTTCTGGTCATCCCACCAAAGCACACAGGTTGTATAAATCTGCGTCTTTCAAAGACTGTGACACACGGGCGAATATTAAACAGTTCTGGCCTATTACAACTTTAATGTCAAAATACCATGTACAGTCTTGTAAGAAACTGTAGCGGGTTTGGTTCATTAACCAGGCAGAAACACCAATTTAAATGTAGTGGTTTAGTTCGCATCTCTTACTTTCTGTGAGATAGGAGATTTGAAGAAATGCAAAGCAGGCTCAAACTTAAAGAATATGAAAAAAAGTTTATTACTAACAGAGTTAAGAGTAAAATGAAATAAGAGATTAAGACAAAAACCCCCTTCTTCTCCAGCACCCCCCTCCTACTTCCTTCAGCACAAATAATAACAAAACACAGGATTTGGTCAGCATTCACAATTCTTAAAAGTCTCTATTAATTGAGGAAATAGAGGTCTCTTTTGCATCTCGTGGTTTCCCAAACTGCACCAGCTCACAGCCTTTGTTTCTCTCGCAGGCTGCACACAGAATTCTCATCCCCCCATGTCTTTAAATGGATTAAAGAGGAAAAAAACAGTTTGTGATATTACAGTCTCCACCACGGTCTGCAAAAAGCAGGTTCAAGCTACGCGCGGGAAAGTGCGACTCCACCCTCTCTTCCCCACCACCATATTCAGCCTCACTCACTTTCTCCTTCTCCCCGACCCTGAAGACACCATGAGGATGAACAATCTTCATTTCTTCAGGCTTTACGATGGAGAAAGCCTCGTTCCCTTTATGCTGCTCATTACCTGATATTTTTTTACAGTTCAATACAAGCTGAGTTAGTTGCAGAAAAGTTCTATCATCTCCCGCCAGATCTGCGCGGCCACGTGGAGGGGGGGTTCCTCATCAGCCGCCCCAGGTGGTTTTGGTTATGCAGCAATGGCTGTTCCCCAGCCGCCCGCAAACCCGAGGGGGCTCCCCCCCAGAGCCGGGGCCCGTGCCCACCCGGGGCCAGGGCCAGGGCCCACGCCCACCCAGAGGTTCAAACCAAAAAAAGGGACACTTCCTGTGTCTCCACTGGCTTAAATATGTAAATTTCAGGAAGTGCTGTTGGTTGAAAGATCTGCCCATAACTCAGGTTCAACCCACGACAAAAACCCAAACAGTTTAAGTAGAAATTAAATGCAAGGGAATTTCAAAAAACCCACAAAGTCTTTAGCATAGAGCAAAATGCAAATCCCTGCAGTGTATCTGGATTATAAAGAGGAATTTAGAGACTTTTTTCTTTTAAATTTTATGTTTGGTTTTATTGTTATTTTCCTTTGATATGTCTTACTAATTTAAATGAAAAGATCATATATAGCCAACACTGTGGAGAAATGAGAATTATAACATTAACCCCAGGCTTGTACAAAAGAAAATACTATTAATCTTTGCTTATTTTTAAACTGCATAATACAGATAAAGGGAATTTTATTAAAGTTCTCTGTAGAAATCAGGAACTGTATCCTGATATTAGTTATTTTGGGGATTTTTTTCCAGCTAATATGATTACCAGTAGGACAAGGAGGTTAAAGGGAATATAAAGACAAATAACATTAGAACAGATGTCAAGAAATGTTTTTTTCATAAGGAGAATCAGTAAAGTGTAGAGCAAGCCTCCCAGGCAATATTGTTGAGGCAAAAACTCTATGGTAATTAAAGAAACAATTATATTCCATCATGTAAATGGTATACTAAAGAATCATATTATTGTCAAATCATTAAGATTGGAAAAAGACCTTCAGGATCATTGAGTCCAACCTTTGACCAATCAGCACCATGTCAACTAAACCATAGCACTAACTTCCATGTCCAGTCATTTCATGAATATGTCCAGGGATGGTGACTCCACGATCTCCCTGGACAGCCTGTTCTGATGCTTGACCACCCTTTCAGTGAAGAAATTCTTCCTGATGTCCAACCTGAACCTCCCCCAGTGCAGCTTGAGACCATTTCCTCTTATCCTGTTGCTGGTTGCCTGAGAAAGGAGTACGACCTCCACCTGGATACAACCTTCTTTCATGTAATTCCAGAGAGAGATAAGGTTTCCCCTGAGCCTCCTTTTCTCCAGGATAAACAGACCCAGGTGCCTCAGCTGCTCCTCACAGGACTCACTCTCTAGGTGGTTCACCAGTTTCATTGCCCTTCTCTGGATTCACTCCAGCACCTCAATGTCTTTCTTATGCTGAGGGGCCCAAAACTGGACACAGGATTCAACTTGCAGCCTCACCGGTGCCAGTACAGAGGGACAATCACTTCTCTAGGCCTGCTGGCCACACTGTTTCTGATACAGATCAGGATGCCATTGGCCTTCTTGGCCACCTGGGCACACTGATGGCTCATGTTCAGACAGTCATTGACCAGCACCCCCAGGTCCTTTTTCACTGGGCAGATTTCCAGACACTGTACCCCAAGCCTGTATCTTTGCATGGGGTTGTTGTGACCCAAGGGCAGGACCTGACACTTTGCCTTGTCGAAATTCACACCATTGGCCTCAGCCCATCCATCCAGCCTGTCCAGATCTCTCTGCAGTCTTCCTACTCTCCAGCAGGTCAACACTCCAACCCAGTTTAGTGTTATCTGCAAATTGACTGAGGATGCACTCACTCTTCTTGTCCAGATGATCTATCAAGGTATTAAACAGGACTGGCCCAAATACCGAGACTTGGGGCTTTAGTAAATTTAGCAACCTAAAGATCACAGTTGTCTGTCTCAAACACTGTAAAGGCCAAAGAAGGACCTTGCCATGAGATAAGCACAAAATGGAGTGACAGGATGGCACTAACTCCAGGCCTGGCAGAGATGAGATCTGGGTAGCACATCCTGGGTGATTCATCCAGACAAAGATTCACTTTATGGCAAACCATGGGAAGAAGCAGCTGCTTGTGTGCATATCACAGTCAAACATATGAGACAGATGGCATCTGTGATCACCAAAGCACACACACCCCCCTCCCCCAGATATGCCTCTGTGGATACCCAGAAGTTGGACTGTAAGTTATGTCACCAGGATGGGAACTAGAGATAAGATAAGAGTGGTCTTATTGTCTGGATGTTATCTCAGACCAAGGATGAGGTTATCAAAATTGGGGGAGAAGAATGTATCACTGATAATGGACATAAAGAATGCAGAATTTATGTGTCACAAGGACAGCCAACAAAGCAACTGTGCTGAAATCAGCTCGGACTGAGTAAAAGGTAATTCCATCAGGGGCAGATTGTGACCACCAACTCACAACCCACCAACTCAAAAAAAGAGAAGGATTGAGCATGCCAACTAACTAGCAAGGGAATCATTTAACCAATAGAATAAGAGAATTGTGTAGCCAACAAGCATTAATTCCTTTGTTTGCTACAATGTCGCACTGATCACTCAGCCACCTGGAGGCCTGGCAGGCGACACTTACACGGTGTCCCGACTGGGGAAACCACTTCTGCAAGCAGCAGTGGAATATAGCTCTCTGCAAGAGCTTACTGCCCTCTGGCTCTCTAAGGAGCAGGCTGTAGTCCAAGGTGTAGCAATGCAACAGGAGGAGACAAAAGACGAGGGAGGACCACTGGATGCAACAGTATCAGGTTTATTGAGCCCAAGGAAAGTGCACCCAGAGTGGCGAAGAGATAGAGTTGCAGGGTGCTTTTAAGGGGGGTGGGGGTTGTCTCGGGTGGATCCAGGGAACAGACCAATAAGGGAATGACAAGGGGTGACAGGTGACCAGTGAGGGGGAACAGAGGTGGGAACATGTTTGAACAGACTAATGGGGATAACAACTGACAAGAACCTTCTAGAAAGTAATTGCTTATTGAACAGAGTCCATACATAAACATAGCTAAACTAACCAATGGGGAATACATAAACTTGGAGGTTTCTGGAACTGGGGAGGAGATGTCCAAGAGAGTGACATCCAGGGGGCCGAGCCTTCAGACAGCTGTGCTGCCTGCAGCACCGCCCTCAGGACCACTGTCCTGGGTGGGGAAATTCACCCATTGGATGCCATGCTCTCTGCAAGTGGGCTCGATCACCACAACACTACAATGTATAAATACCGAAAAGTTTTGAATGACCGTGAGACCCCCCCACCACTGAGAAGCCCAGGGTGAAGAAGGACCAACAGGACTCCGCAGGATCCACAGAGTGGTATCTTCGGCTTAATCTGTCTCTTTCTCTCTCTCTCCTCACTTTTCCATTTCTTTCTATCTCTCTACCCCACATTTACTGTTAAATAACATCTGTACTATTGATATCAGCATATGGTCTCGTTTGCACCTTAGTTTGGGCAAAGGCATCTCTCGATAATCGTATCATAACAATAAGTCAATCAGCTTCACTAATTTTCTTGAGGATTTTTTCTCTTTAAATCATATTTGTTTAAGTTTGAGGGTATGTGAGGTTTTTAAGCCATGAATGGAAAAACAGAGAATGAGAGATATAAAATACAGGGTACATATTATATAAAAAGAGTAATTAATAGATGAGCCTCTCTTTAAGACACCACAGGTCACACTTTGTGTACACAGTGTTGAAATAAAAGCTGATGCTTTTTCCAGAGTTATGAAAACATTATGTAAACTTTCGACCTCATCATCTCAGTTAGACTGTCAATATTAGCATAATCAGCTGTTACTCTGATTTCTCTTTGTTCCTTTCTCCCTTTCTCCAGACTAAGAATCTGCTGCCACGTGTTTAATAACCACTTCAGAAAAATGGCTGATTCTCACAACTTATCAGACCACTGCAGAGCTCCAGTCTCTGCAGTAAAGATTGTAAGGGCCATAGCTGCATCTTCTATATAAATAAAGCACGCAAGTACTAGCACTGAAGAGTAGAAATAGCTTCCAAATATTTTTCTTCCTATGGCAACGCTCATCTAATAAAAGGTCAAAAATTAAGACTAAGTGTTTAGTTAATGGATGTTACAAGTGCAGGAACACATCTGAGGAAACCATTACTTTAATCAAACTGGTACATGTTGAATCAATAAATATTTGCAATCAATACACACTTTATTCAGGGCATTCAGACACCCAGGAGCGAAAAAAAAAAAAAAAATGCAGGATTTGACTATTTCTGAAGCCTAAAAAAAGTGTCTTTCAATTAATTTTTGTACTGTATAAAAGCACAGTAAGCAATGCCATCCACTCTGTAACTCTACTCATCCACTCTATAACGTAAAATTATATAAATATACTGGAAGCAGTGAAATTAACTTAAAACCTGGAAGTAAATACACTGATTAATACCATCAAGAGAATCTAGTCCCTAAAGCTGATATTTCCAGGTGAATCACTACTTCACTGGGACTTTGTTGTTTCTATTGATGTTCTGAAGTGGTGGCCTTAATGTCCAGAATGAAAAACCCTTTGAAAATATTAGGGGAAGAGGTAGCAAGAGGGAGGCATAAAACCATCAGAGAAAAGAGCAATGAAAACTCTTTTTCAGTATTTTTTGTACTGTTAAATACATTTTGAAAGCTTGTTTTGTGCTATGAAAGACAGAAGATACCAAAAGCAGAAAGCTGTGCCTGGCTATCAGCAGAAGTCCCAATTTTTTCTGGCTGGAGTGCTCAACTCAGTGCAAAGTCCTTGATCAAAGGATGGTGTCCCTGTTGGGAGCAAAACAGCAGAAGTGCTTTTGTATTTCCCTGTGAGTATGGACCATTCTGTAGGTTACACTGACAAGTTGACAAGCACGTCAACTTCTTTGAAGCTACCACTCATCTTTTTGTGCAGATAGATTTAAATTACAGATAATTAATTGCTGTTTGACTGGTTCTCTTAATTCATGAACCAGGATAAGAAAAGATCTGTTGCTCTTTTAACTAGATGGATTCCTTCCACTGGGAATATGAATGGACTCATTAGACAAGGCTTCCTAATGATTCTGCTCTTGGAGTAGTGCTATTAAACAGAAGCTAAAGCTTCAGAAGAAGATAAAGCCTTTATTTCAGAGAAATATACTGCTGATTCAGAAGGGTTGATCGGATGGTCCAATAGATCTTTGTCAACTTTAATGAAATGCTGTACCAGTTCAGGAACATCACCAACACCTGCATTTCAAAGGCAGGCTGTTTGTTCTCTGCTAAGCTTTCTGTGCAATGTTTCAGAATAACAGGGAAAACAGCAGAAGATCCATGGCTTGAGAACAGTGTGCTTTAATCAAGGTTGAATTCAGACCTGACCAGAATAGTGATGGTATTGAGCAGCAGCTCAGGATCTTTCTTTAACCTCGCAAAGACAGATGGGGATGGGGAGATGTACTATACCCAATGGTAAAACTTTTCCTTCATTCACATAACAGCTGTTTTGTGGACACAGAGTTCACTTCTATTTGTACAATAATAAGGGCAGTATGCCAGGGCAAGCCTTTAAGTCATTGTGGCAGAACTATACTCAGTCACACATCATCAGTTGTGTAGCAGGTAGAGCTGGATGGTCTGGAACAAAACTGCAGTGCTGCAATTGAACATTCTTTGCTATTGAACCAGCTGTGCAAAGCTGAGCAATAGGTGCTTCCTGAAAAATAGCTAGCAATCTCTTTTTCCTGCTGGCAGTTTATCTGAAATGGAGATTTTCATTCATCCTCCCTTCATGGGTTTTCATATACATTTTTTGAAAACTGCTCAGAACTCGAAAGCAGTGCCACATCAGGGGTAATTAGCTTGATTCCTGGTTGGATCAATCTGGGTTCATCCATGTGCCCTTTCTGAATAATTTTGAAAGATTGTTTTCTTAAAGCAAATCTGGCAGAAAAGCAGAGGCTTCAAGGATACCAACTATCAACACATTTTAGGAAAAATAATAGCTGGCTAAATTGCTGGTTTACTCAGATTTTTCTAGTTAATATCATTGGTACAGAAAAGAGTTTGTTGCTGTATTTCCCTGAGATTTGCACCAAATGGTTCAACTGAATACCCCAAAATTGCAAAAAGATAATGAACAAACTTTCAGCATCTTGTAGTCTGGAAAATACAATGAACAAAGAAATTCAACCTTCATTAATTCTGATCAGAAGCATTAGCTTCTGGAGTCCTACTACCTGAAAGAATAGTCTGACATACATTTTGAAAGTTCTGCTTCTCAATACACTAAAAGAAAGCTTGAAAACTGCCTCAAGTGTGAACCAGAAAACATAACAACAAATAATCTGCCCTCATATTTTCACACAGTAATTAAAAAATCTGAAACAAACCACCCAAATATGGTGGTTTAGGAAGCACATTCCCCAGTTTTTCTTCCTGCTGAAAACACCCCAGACCATGAGTCGCTTGCTCACTTCCCCCCTTCTGCTCCTATGGTGGGATGCAGAGGTGAATGGAAGGCATGAAAAGGTAAAGATCATGGTTAGAGATAAGACCAGTTTACTGGAAGCAGCAATTAAATAACAAAACCGAAAAGTAACAATACTAATAGTAGAGTGTACAAGAGAGGCGAATTATTCACACACGATTGTTTGCCATGTGGAACCCAATGCTACCTGACCACACACTTCTGGCAAAACACAGGAAGAAGCAACCCTGCTGTGCATGGTGTGGAGTGGTATAGAACAACCTCAGGATCCTTGCTGTGCACCTACTGGCTGCGGCAAAAATGAACCCTGTCCTGGCTGGATCCAGGACACCAAAACAAGAAAAAACCCACACAAAACAAAAACCCCACGGTAAACAAACACACACAGACACATACACACACAGGCACACACACACATACACAAAAAGTTTCAAGATTCATGGGGTTTTTATTATTTTGAAATAAATGGGGCTGACGGTAATATGCTGGATTCTTTCAGCTTGTGAAACATAACATCACCTAGCTTATTTGTACAACACTGGGTCAGAAGAACACACCTCCATTCTGCAGCTTGTAAATGACCTCTTTACTATTATTTAATGCTAAAAAATCAATAACTGAGCTTTTCAATAAAACATACAGCATAAACACTGAGTATAATGTCTAGATACTTACTGATTGTAAAATCTTAACATTCTTGAACTACTGGTTTCGACATATCACGAAAATGAATTGTACTGATCAAATATATTTTAACTCTTTGCAGAATGTACATATTTTATACTTAAGTGTTTAATAAAAATTTCTTTGCATTCTTCTCTGGGAAAACAGCAAGAAGCAAACATGATGATAGAATTTTTTCCCATTAGTCTAATAAAGTCCAAGACAAAGGCCTAAACTTATGCTAACAAGAACATTAAACTTTCCAGTAGAGGATTTTAATTAATCTCTTTAGACATATGACTTGAGTGAATATCGTAAACCTTTTTCTTTCTGAAAAAACCTGCTTATTCAATGACTAGCTCCAGCAGAGTCTACCCAAATGAATTTGTCAAGAAGGTTTACTCCGAACATAAATTCATCTTTCTGTGTAGACTGTTCCAATGCAGCTCATTAGACAAAGCAAGTACAAGTAAGCCATGACCAGCCTTTAAAGTATGGTCAAAAAACCCAAAAAACCCAGCATCTTATATTTTTAGAATTTTTAGAATGCTTATGTTTTTTCTCTATTGATAGACTCTAAAATGCTTAAGCAGTTAACAATTTTTGTAGGGTGGACTTTCCTCCCTGTATTTTTAAATATTAATGTAAGAATATTATTGACCTTCAGTGCTAAGTACAGTTGTCGTCCTCATGCTATTTATTCAAGTCCTAAGGAAACTTTCATGTCTGACCATTCAGGAGGCACTCTGGCAGTCACACTTGCACCACCAGAGACTTTCAGGGCTGGGAGTGAAGCCCCTTCACACTGGGCAGTTTCAGTGAGCTCCAGGGAATGCCTCACTTGACTCCCTATATACACCACATCCACACAGTTGTACAAGGTTTACTTAATGGCTTGACTCTCAGTTTACCATAATGGCATCTCAGACCTCTGGATCCTTAAAATAATTTAATTATGGTGCAGCAAATGCTTGAGCTGGTGCCTCCAAGGAGGGAACCTGAACAGAAGACTCCCTGGGCTTTTATACCCTTTCAGTTCATGCACTGATAGTCTGGGGTCTTCCTGCTGAGTCCTTGTGTCCTGCTGTGTGTCTGAGTGTCCATTCACCTAGCCAGTGCCATAGGTCCCCGTGCCCTTTGTTGTGCAAAGTGTTGTACACCAGTTCAGGGCCTCTTGCCTCAGGCTCCTGCCACCCAGAGCTCAACCTCACACTGCAGTTCCACACAGAGCTACCTGCACTAAATGTCTTCCTCAACACAATTTGAAAAATGTTAATTGGCTCACCTGCAAGATATGGAGTTGTGAACCTCTACTACCTATATTTACCAGGTCATTGCTTAAGAACAGCTATTTCAAGGATAAGTGACATTCCTGTTCATTCCCATACCAAAGCAGACAGAGAGGTTTTTTTTATTAAATAAGTCAGTGACAAGTAATTGACTCCATGTTCGGAAGGGATACACCCAGCACTTCCTCTTGCCTGTGCACCGTCTGATGCCATGACTGTTACGTTCTTCACTGAAATGTAAGCCAGTTTCAAGAGGAGGGAAAAGAGTGTTCCTATTTTCATAGAAAAACATAGAAAACAGATTTTAAATCTCAGAAGGGTCATGACAGGACTCTCTTGTTTCAACTGAGGAATCTCATGCCAGCGTTGTCCCCTGAGGATGATGCATAGGTCAAATGGCATGTTGCTCAAAAATTCTGTCTTGTCTTATTCCAGAATAAATTATGTGAAATAGTGCACTGGTTTTGGATGAGTTAGACTAATTTTCTTCATAGTGGCTAGTATGAGGCTGTGTTTTGGATTTGTGCTGAACAGTGTTGATAACACAGGGATGTTTTTGTTACTGCTGAGCAGGACTTGCACAGAGCCAAGGCCTTTTCTGCTTTTTATGCTGCCACGCTGGCAAAGAAGTTGGGGGTGCATGGGGGGTTGGGAGGAAACACAGCCAAGACAGGTGACCCCAAGTGACCAAAGGGCCATTTACTTAAGATTTGGATGCGATGATCCCTGTGGGTCCCTTATAACTCAGAATATTCTGTGAAATCTGTGAAATCTGGATATGCCATACCATATGACATCATGGTCAATATTTGAAGTGGGAAGAAGAAGGAGGAAGAAGGGGGACGTTCAGAGTGATGGTGTTTGACTTCCCAAGTCACTCTTACATATGATAGGGCCCTGTTCTCCAGGAGATGGCTCAGCACCCACTTGCCCATGGGAATCAGTGGATTAATTATATGTTTTTCTTTGCTTGTGTGCACAGCTTTTGCTTTCCCTATTAAACTGTCTTTATCTCAACTCATGAGTTCTCTAGTTTTTTCCCTTCCAATTCTCTACCTGATTCCACTGGCCTGTGAGCAGCTTTGTGGGGCTTCTTTGCTGGCTGGGGTTAAAACATGACATATGCATGCAGCTTAGGCTGTGTGTACTGAGATTAGGCTGAGAAATTTGTTATTCATCATTTATTCCTTAATCATATATGATATATGCATCTTAACAGTTCATCAACATTTGTTGCAGGCTATTATGCAATTGATTGTCTTTATAGAATACCATTTGAGTTTCATCTTTTTACAGTGAGTGATCAATAAAGTCACGGACAAGTTAATAACTGTTTACCTCTTATCATTCCTCTACTTTGTTTTGATTGAGCACATGGTTGTTTTAATTGTCTTGGCTTAGAAAAGTGGAACATGAACTGTACTTATGTAAACTTTAGTGTTCCACCTATATATATGCGCAAAATGAGGAGGATGTTAAAACTCTTCCCTATTTTGGGTCTTCTCAAAGGTATCACAGAAGCATTTATCATCTCTACCTAGAATATGATTCTTCCAGACAGTTTTACTGGGGCTTGATTCCTAGATTTCTCTCATCTATTTTTCCATTTACATTTGGAAAATATTGTGGAGATATTCTAGAAACATTGCAAAGCTGTAAGAAACTCATCAATATTAAGATTGTATTTTCCTTTGGATTCACAGCTGTATTGGGTTTGCATGGCAAAGTCTTGGTAATTGGGAGGTTAGAGGTGTGACTTCTGTGAAAAGCTGCTGGAAGCTCCCCCTACATTAAACGGAGCTAATGCCAGACAGTTCCAAGATAGACCCATCACTGGCCAAGGCTGAGCCCGTCGTCAACAGCAGCAGCACCTCTGGGATAACAGATTTAAGAAAGGAAACAAGGTAATGCACAGGGGAAAACTGCACACAGAGAAGAGAGGAGTGAGAATATGTGAGAGGAACAACCCTGCAGACATCCATGTCAGTAAAGAACAAGGGGAAGGAGGTGCTCCAGGCGCCAGAGCAGAGATTCCCCTGCAGCCTGTGGTGAAGACCATGGTGAAGCAGGCAGTCCCCCTGCAGCCCATGTAGGACCCATGCTGGCCCAGGGTTATCTTTTTAATTGTTAAATAAAATTGTTTAATTTAAGGCCAAAAATAAATTGGGTGCTTTCTCTAGTTGTAGTTGCTGGCACGTTTAAAAAAAGGAAATATCCTAGAGTGTTCTTTTTAAAAAAATTCTGAGTGTACTCTATTCGATGCCATTATTAAGACAGTGCTCTGAAGGTTTGTTATCACATTGCTGTGCTCTTATTCTTGTTGTTTCCCCTACGAGGATTTGAGTTATTGCCATCTGAGATAAAGGCCACACTTGTAAAACAGAAAAATAAGCATTTTTTACAGTCTTGTTTATATTTATATGCAAGGTGAAACATTTAATGCAAAACCCAGTAGATCTCAGAGGCAATCTTTATCGCAATAATATTTACAATTTTATTTGGTCCTGGAGTTTAGGTTTCATCTCTTTTGAGATTCAGTCCTTGTTGTTCCGTATTTATTATTCATACGTTATATCAGTTTCTGGTTCAATTTATCATTCCAGATTAGGTGGCAAGAAAAAAATTCTTCTCCATACTAAGGACTAGTAGACCCTCCACTTAAATCCTATTCAGAGTTTGGAAAGATGTATCAAGGTAAGAAGAATAAGAATATAAACCTATAAATCCTCATAGTTTCAGGGTAATTTTCAAGGTCACAAATGATGTAAAAAACTTGTGTTCCTGTTTTTTTGGGGTACTCTTGAGTACAAATATTTCACAGTGTTAGAAAAAAATACAAACACCATGTTTGAGCATTTATTGTCATAAGAACATGGAGGTAGTCATGCATTTGAAAAGGTGTGTCATCCTGAATATTAAAACTTTAAATTAAATAAATATAAAAAATCAGAAATTTTATGAGTTTCACATGTTTTTTACACGTGAATTGATACAACAGAAACTGTTGTAGAGAGATTACTACCTCGGGCTAACAAGATCCTTATGCAGCTATTAAATGATGATTATATTTTAACAGAGTTGTAGATATTGCAATGTTTTGTTAATGCTAGAAAAATGAGATTAGCAATGTCAGGACTTGCTGCTCTTGATATTCCACACTAAATTAATGATAGTGAGGCCTTTGAAAAGCTATTCAGCTTATACATAAAAAAAAAGAAGGACCACTCTAAGTAAAAGATTTTGCTTTTTTATGCACTTTAATAAATAAAATCGTACAGACACAGAGCTGTGATTTCTGAGTGGGAAAAACTGCCATCCTGCACAACTCAACAGGCAATGCATTCTTCATGGATCTTGAATCTTCTTGAAAAATGACCACAATTTGAAGCAACTCTGAGAAAAATAAATAAAAAATATCACTTTTTCCACAAGACCTGGTCATAGGTAATGACGAAACATTTCACTTCAAAAAAAAAGAGGAAAAAAATAATAGGGAATACTGTAATAGCATGTTTGCTGAAACAAATGATTAATTTTTTCAAGTATACTACTTAATTGCTGGATGACTTTGATCTCTAAAGCATTTTTACCTATTGAGAAAGACCAGGAACACTGCATTTTACTCTAGTTTACAAAGAAACTGTTTACTATTATCTTTCCAAGGATTGTGGTGTTGCTTTGTTTTCTTTTGTTTGCATAGGATAGATAGGAATTTAAGTATTTTAATGCAAGTTTATAACCGTAATGTTTAAGTTCAATGAATACTGATTTTTAAGGGTGTGCTGGTTTCACCTGGGATAGAGTTAATTTTCTTCACAGTGGCTGGTATGAGACTGTGTTTTTGATTTTTGCTGAAAACAGTTTTGATGATACAGAGATGCTTTTCTTATTGCTGAGCGGAGCTTACACGGAGCCAAGGCCTTTTCTGCTTCTCAAATCACCTCACCAGTGAGGAGTCTGGGGGTGCACAAGGAGTTGGGGGGGGACACAGGACAGCTGACCACAACTGACTCAGGAGATTTTGAATACTGTATGGCATCACACTCAGCATAGGCAGCTGCAGGGGGAAGAAGGAAGAGGGGACGTTTGGGGGGATGGTGTTCCTCTTCCCAGAACGCCATTAGGATGGAGCCTTGCTTTCCTAGGGATGGCTGAGCACCGTCCCACCCATGGGAAGTGGTGAATTACTTACTTGTTTTGCTTTGCTTTTGTGAGTGTCTCTTGCTCTACCTATTAAACTGTCTGTATCTCAGCCCATGAGTTTTCTTAGTTTTACCCTTCCAATGTTTTCCCAAGTCCCACCAGAAGAAGAGAGTGAGCAGCTGAGTGGTGCTTCGTCGCTGTCTGGTATTAAACTACGACACAGTATTTATAGGCTCCTTGTGACTGAAATGTACTCTTGTCAAATATGTTTATTTTTAATCCCAGTTGAGCAGAATTTATTGAAAGATTGTTATTTGAGCAAGTGCTTATTAAAGGGCTGAAGATATTTTCTGTTAACCTCTGGTTTTTGAAACTTATCTGACCCAAGGAATAATAAAGTGAGATTTTATGTCTGGCTGACCCCTTTGTAGCCCTTTTATGACAATGATATAAAGTGACTGTCTAGTAGTCAGTGGTTTTTCACTTGTTTTGAGATTGTTTTCTTCATCACAACAGGAGACTAGAATATGAAGATCCTGATTGTGCTATGCAGCTCTTTAGAAAACAGGAAAGGCATTATAGTTTGTGCTTTAGCAGATTGTTCTAATTACTTTATACCAAAATACTTCTAATGTCCTTGATTATATCTTATCTCTTTTTTATTCTTCTCATGCTTCTTATTTTCTGTTTCATAATTTTAAGATCCACAAAAAAGGACACAATTTGAATTTCTACATGTATACTATATCTTTCAGAGTGGAGTTTGTACCAGTTGTGCCAAAAGAAAGACAGAAAAAATAACAGTGAAGGATAGAGAAAACATACCTAGAACATTCTTTGTATATAAAAGAATTCAATTCCTACTAGTAATATTTCACAGTTCTGTCTGTGAAAAAAAAAAAAACCCAAATTTTATTTTGGAAGATTATGTACCTATATTTCTAAACAAGAAAACAATTTATATGCTGTCTCAAATATGCTACTGTAGAAGTATATGGCCAGCTTCTGTCTCAACTATTGCTCCCTTTCAGTGCATACTGTGAATTTAATGCAAAATCTTTTCTATGTGACTCTTGCTCTTTTCATATAGAGACAACAAGTTTGCATTCCAGAACAGAAAAAGATAAATAGACTATGTGCATTGGAATTAAACAGAAAACCCAACTCTTATGTATCCATGTGTGGAAGTGTTTCTCATTAGAAATTCTCTGTGTTTTAAAATACATGAGAAAATAGTTTGTCTTTTATTATATTAAAACTCTTAAAGTGAAGGAAACTGTTAGGTATGTCTTCGACATTTCTAATACTACCTAGTACCACGTCTGCACTTCATCACCCTGTGAGCCTTCCCCTCTGCCCATCTGCCTTCCTACCTGCACTTCTTGTTTCCTTCACTTTATTTCCAAATCTTCTTAATCTTCTGCCCCCATCCTATGTGGCCATCTCCATATAGTTAAAGCAATATTTACCTCAGCCTTATCATAGCTCCATAGGACTTGGCCAAGAGCCTTTACAAAATTTAGTGTCTCTAATGTGTGACTCCTAAATGTGCTATTGATTTCGTCAAGGAAATGTACAGGCAATTGTAGGATTTTATGCTAGATTAACTTCAACAAAATAACAAGTAGTAATATGTGTGAGAGACTGTATTGCCATATTAGAGTTTGGAAATATACATTCTATCCCTTGTTTTGGGAGAAGCATGTAGATTAATGGACACCCATAAGGCATTCAGTCTGAAACACAGTTTGACATAGTAGCTAAAAGATAGGATCATCAAATTTGAATCCCTTTATCTTGTCCTATTCCTCACTTTCTGCATTCATACCTCTACTGTAATTTTATTCTAGGTTTCATGTGGTTATTTGTAGAAAGAGTTGGACTCTGACACTACAGCTTTCAAAGGCTGGATTCTATGACATTGAGGCATACCAGAGATATTGAGGTGCATTGGATAGGCAAGTGTACATATGAAATAAAAATCCCTATTCCCTTTCTCCCGGCTACGAGAGCTTTCCCCCAACCTCCAAAGGCATTTGGTAGTTGTTTCTCCCATAGTATTAATATAGTCAATATAACAAAAGATTTGGTTCAAAAGTTTTTTTGTTTACATTGAATATGAAAAGTAGCATACAAGTAACAGTAAAATTTTCTAGATTTTCCTAATTATGTAGCAAAAGGTGTCAGAAATAGGTGAAATAGATAAATTAATATCATATATGTGTAACTTCTTTTTTTGTGAAAGAAACATTTGGGAAACTATATTGAAATATTTAGAAATACAATAGCACTGATGTTCCTCATTTTTGATTCAGCGTTTTAGTATTCTTACTCAAAATACAGGTTAAATTCCCCTGTTTCTTTGAAAATCTTTTTCTGATCCGAACTGTGAGTTCAAGACCAAAATATCATCATTTAAATATCTCCACATCTGTTCTGTAAGTCATACACAGGTTAATATAAGGCAGTAGTATCTTTTCAAGTGATAGCTTACAATCTCAAGGAACAAGGTGGTCATGGAAAGGGACTGTAACTCTTACGAAGTGTTGAAAATTGTACTGATATAAAGCAAAGAAAATCTAACCCTGTTTTACATTTTGTGTCAATAAGAACATTTGCTGTAAACTTCTTAAAGTACACATCAATTGATGAGTTACCAGTGATGACATTTGTTTATGATTTTATCATTTGCATTTTTTTCATCATTTGCATGATTTCTGTTTGTTTAGTTATTGTGGGGAAGAGATGACAACAATGTAGAACAAGATGGGATTGCAAAGGTTTCTGTACGTTAACAGTATGCCAGCGATGAGCTTCATTTTCACTGATTTCTTTGAAATTATGCTGTGCAGCTGAAGCCTATGTTAACTAAGGTTTTTAAATGAGGATCACAAGGTGTGATATTTTTATTATCATGATTCTAAAGGAAACTTAAAACATAATTGATAATGTAACAGTTGTGTCACTCATACAATTTTTATGCTTGTATTTTGAATATATTGACTAGTATTAGCTGCTTCCCTGAAAACAGAAATTCCAAAAAAGTTTGATCTGTAAATATTCAGTGATTCATTTGAATACATTTTATTTTTAAGGTAATTTTTTTTCCAGAGATAAAAATTATGTGACACCAAATCTTGGTTGTAGCTGTCTAAAATACTGCATAGTATTAATTGCATGAATATGCATATGAAAATTTTTAAAAAATAAATGAAAATAGACAAATTTATCTTGAATAAAAAAAAATCCAAATTATTTCTTTTGTTATATTCCCATTCAATTTCTTTTTTGAAATTAATTCTTTCCAACACAGCTTTTTTTTTGTCTTAGCCTGTATTTTATTCTACCAAAAGTAATCCAAATGAAACAAAATCATGATTAGTTTTAAAATATACTTCTGCAATATAATAGTTCAAAAATTTTTCCATAGTCATACATTTTTACCAGTGATAATGAAATTGAAAATCTTGAAAAGTTTTAGTCACATATTTCATAAACAGCTATAGCCAAAAATTTCATTTGTTAATTTGTCTGAGAGTCTTCAGCAACTTTTCAGCACATTGGGAAGTCTTAATAATGACCCTTGAACTAGTTTCACAGTTCTGTGGTTCTAAATTTTTTATGTGTTGTAACATACAGATAATGATGCCCCAGGGCAGATTTATAAAATGTGTGGTTTTATTGTTCGAGGTTTTTTTTATTCTACTCATCATTTTTAAACGCTGGAGAGATGGCTATTATATTGATTTGTATTTCAGCATCATGAAAAAGTCTATTTAGAAAGGATTCAGCAACCATGTTTCAGAGATTAATTTGCAAAGATACACATTACTTGAATATCTAAAAATAGTGTTGCCAAGCAACAAGCTAAAATACAAGAATGTTACTAGAAGAAGCTAAAATAATTATTAAATTTAACAATATATGCAGATTAATTCCATCCTATAAACCTGGTATACTTTTCTGATGTAATATTTTCAGTATGTAGTTTTCAACTAACATTCATCATGAAACAGGTCCTTCAAAGAACCACGCTTCTGAAATACTTGCCTTTCTACTGTGATTCAAAGACATTGGACAAATGTTTAAAACAATGCCAGTTGTGTTTAATTATTCATTATGCTACTGAACCAGTGTTCGTATTCTGTGGGACTCTGGAGCAATATTGAGCAGTGATTGTGGTGATGCTTCCAGATCTAGTTTGTTCTTTGAAGTTTATGCCTTTCTACACAGACCATTTCCTGAGGGACAGGGTGATATTGGCAGGCCAGCAGACATGGTAATTGTGTCAAAACTGTACAGCGAATGACGAGATGCTCTAGTGGGAGGCTAAAAGAAAGTGCAGGGTTTAATTACAGCCTGCAAATATTCACAAACTGTGAAGAGAGAGAAGTCTAGACTGTGCATTTGGCATTGATTTGTGAGCCATTATTAACTTTCCAGAAACACTTCAATGTTACAAAAGATAAAGCTTCACATAACAAGAGCTACACCTTCCAGTTTTGCAATCCTAGACAGTCTAACTGCTGCAAACAAGTGTCACCTAAGAAGCCAGAGGCCATTATGCAAAGCAGAATAACTATTTTCATGCCTGTATAGATCTGAAAACAGATTTCCACTTCACACTAAAAAATGTGTACTTGAAGGATTCCAAATCTTTTCTATCTCCCTTCTTCCACAGAGCCTTTCAGTGGTGAAAGTTTAACCCTTCTGCAACAATTTTCAACAGAAAAGGATCAAGTTGAATTGTAGCGGTGGTCAAACCCTAAACAATGGATTACAAACAGCTTTTATCTCACCTTCTTGAAAGTTGAGAAAACAAGCACGTACAACTGTCAGTGACATAGGAATACAAACAATCTTAATGAAATTTAATACTCTTTTTGCATTCTCTGAGTGCAAAAGTAACTAATGCAGTACTGGTCTCTTGTCACAGCAAATAGCATGTGGGGAAATAAGAAACTGAGGGACCAAAGAAAGCAGGATGCATAATGCCACATCTCATGTGACATTGTGGAGTAGGACTGGTGCAGAGACACCAGGCAGAGCCAACTGGCTTTGCCACAGAAGAGTCCTGGAGGATGAGTAGTATTGTTCAGGCATGGGTGGAGCAGCCTGGGGGCAACCAGTAGGCATGCAGTCTGCATGTGAAGATTTTTGACTGTGAATCCTCCTTTAGAGGAGGAACCTTTCACAGCAGCTTAGCATTGTCCTGTAGTCATGACTAGAGTGATCTTCTAAACGTCATGCTTTTTTTCTTTTTCCAAATGCATTTTATGTCCATTGCTTGGAAAATAAATTTCAGCTTATATAGATTTAGCCTGGCAGGTGTGTTTCTCTCAAAAGTTTGTTAGGTGCTCTACCGGTGTCCTTCTGGCCTTTTCCCACACATCGAGAAAGGAAGTAGGTAAAGCTTAATATTTTGCGTCCTATCAGAAATCTATGGTTTTTTAACATAACACCTTGTCTCTTGGCTCTATCTCAGCTGACAGTTTGCACAAGCAGTGATTCCCTACAGGGATGCTGAATTTTGTATTCTCATCTTCTAAGGTAACCTGCCACACCACTCTGCGAGCACATCCAGTATAGAAATATATTTGTCATAAGACATCTCTTCCGGAATTTTTCTCTTGTCAAGAGAAAAAAACCTGTGTTTTATATCTGTCTTTAGGAGTTTACATTGGGAGTGTATCAACATCTGTATGTAAATTACTGTCTTGCTCCAATTTGCTTCCTGCAATAACAACCCTTTTGGGAATATTATTCTATTCATGTTCTGGCAGTGCCTCTACAAGTAGACTAGCCACTGCCTGGGAACGCTCAGAAGCTGAGACACACTCATCTGTATTGTTAAATTAATAGAACAGTCCCTTGTAAGGTTAACATCTGTACCAATTTGTACTTTTACAAGCAACCCTCAGACATGGTTTGGGAGCTAACACATGCCAGAGATCTTTCCCAGTAGCAGAGTAAATGAGCTCAATAGTACAAAAAAATATTGTCCCATGTCTACTGGCCTTGTCTTATTTCCTTCTACAGATATAGTACGTGATTCCCATAAAGTTAGTTTAATCTCTTTTTTTTAAAGAAGGTGAATATAGTCCTGCTTACAGTCAAGGGAGTAGCTTACCCACAGTATTCCCTCCTTGAATTTTAGCAAGGGTAAGTTTGACCAGCAGGACTGTGACAGAAGACCGACATGAAGTGGGACCCCCTAAATGTAGTGCTTACAGTGTCATGCTACAAACATGCTATTTCCCAGATTTCCAAACAGTAAATTATATTTTTCCCATCAGTATTTTCTGATAGTAGAAGTAAATATAACCAGATTTTTGCAGATAGAAGATATTGAAATGACATGGACAAAATAATAAAATATTCATAAGTAATTTCCTTCTTAAGCTACTTACTTATTCAGAAAGCTTCTCTGTGTTACCATATGAGATACTTCAATTTCTCAATTCTGTTTTTAACAATGAAACTAGTAGCTCAACTTATTTTGTTTCTGGGTCTTTTTACAGTCCTTCTTCAGTGAACAAGTGAGGCTTCTTAATCTTCAACCATCACACCAACAGGCTCAGTGTGATTATTTATCGTCAGTCTTTTAACAGCTATCTGATCAAATATTGTCTTCAGACATCTATTTGTCTCATCTTAAACAAAGACATATCTTAATGAACACATGCAAATATGTAATTACTAACTTGATGAAGTTGATAATAAAATCAAAAACGCCTAAGCTGTATATAGATTCATTTTCAAAAATAACAGGCTTCAATAACTGGTAAAAAATTCAATGATAAGGTAATGGCATCAGTGCACATTTCTTAGAGCATATATTACTCTAAGAGCATATATGCTAAGCATATATTGCTCTTCTAAGCAATTCCAAAATCAAGGTTTGGGCTTTATTCACTGAAAAAACTCTTAGATTTATAACTCAAGACTACATCCCTTTTATTATTCTGGTCAAATTTTAAAAGTCTATACATGTTCACAAACCTGTTCTAGTGACATTCAAGGTAGTTAGAGTTCTGTAATAACTTTTGGTGCATTTAAATAAAAAACACATTCTCCTAAATTCTGTCATAAAAAATTGGTTTTGAAAATTAGAGAAACTAAAGGGCAAAAGTTGGTCTGGTGAGATATATCTCTGATTTCTGTGTACTGTAGAGCTGTAGATAATTTGATGATTGGTTTGTTGGTTTTAGGTTTGGAGTTGCTGGGTTTTTTTCATTCTTCAGTGTTATTTTGTGTTCTTAGACTCTAAGACCCTGATACCTAATAAATGCTGGCTGTGTTCATTCACCTCAATTACCAGCTGTAGGTTTAACTATGAACTGTAGATAAAACACTTTTAACAAAGCCAATGAGCAGATACTTAAGTGGGTAGCTTTGAGTGGTGAATTCACAGAGCTGGTTGGTATATATTAGATGTGCTTACACAAACATGAAAACAATTTTTACATTTATTTTTCCTGCTGACCAGCAACAATCTTTTTTCACATCTTTGGTTTTGTCAGAGTATTTTTTTTTCTATTTAAATAAAATGTATCATGAAAGAAAGAGGTAAAAAACACCTTGAAATCAGCCAGTTTGAAATTCCTATGGAAAAATGTCAAAGGGAAAATTATGGCTCCATGGAAATGAAGAATTTCCCCTTTTATTGGGATGAGATCAAGAATGCCTCTTCAGTTTTCTCCATCATTTCCCATCAGCTGTCTGGATCTAGAGCTAGAAGTTGTCCTATGATTTTTACTTTGGGAATAAAACAGAATTAACAGGAGTGTTCTCTTTCTTTGAAAACTTTTTTTTTCCAAGGTCCTATTTTAGGAATGAGATTTCTATTTCCATTTTCTTATTTTCCTAGTCTGTTCAATCTGATTCCTAAACAGCTTGGAGCAGATGTCTGTCTAGCACACCAATACTTTCCCATATTCAGAACAATCATTATGGTGCTACTACTACGCAGTAGCATACTACTTCTTTTTATTAATGGAGCTGCTACAAATGCTGATATAAAGCCACGTGAAAATGGGACTATTGCAGCCTGCTAGCCCAACTTATGATCAAGGAGCTGATTGCTGTTGCTGCTGAAGGCACCAGCTCAAGTATTTTCATCAAGTCCTTAAAAGAATGATTCATAGAGTGAAACTTGCAGAGGTCTAAATCTCGAAAATTCCAGAATTCCATTGTAAAATTTTCATCTTTATCAGATAATTCCTTGAATATCGAGAGCAGTCTTTTCCAAAGGCATGGTATTTTAGTCAAATCAATGTATGGTAGGGTAATTTACTTTACCTTCTTATTGATAACATTGTTTTCTCCAATTCAATGGAAGCAGTTCTGTTCAACAGAGACACTTTAGAAATGCTAACATTCTACTTCTGTTTTCTGTGGGATTATTTCTGGATAAAACCACACATTCAGAACCAGCCAAAATAATTCTACAAATTGGCACTGATTAATCATTGTAAATGTCTGCCACATTTGTTACATATAACAAAAAGGCATGAAAAATAAAATTATCAGCACCATATTTCTTATTAAATACACTGCAAAGCACACAAATTAATTAGGGAATGTCAAAAGTGTAAAAATCATCAAAAGATCACTATATCAACAATAATTGAGGGCTAAAAAATGAAGCCATTTTTTCATTGAAATATTTTCATTAGAAAATTAACGCCTACTATTTCAACACTCATTTTTGAATTAAATAATAAGTTTATTTCATGGCAATTAGAAGTCATCTGAGTCACATCTTCCAGTTAAAGATCTTTACTGAAGTTTAATCCACAGTTCTGTCAGCAATGCACTTAATTCCTGAGATATATCTTACTCATCCTGGCGAAACCTCTTTTGCTAAATGTGGTTGCATGTCTGTGTGTGGGGCCAAAATGTCAAACCTCAACATCTTTGTGTTTCCTCAGAGAACTGTGTGATCTAATTAGAAGCAACTCTATAATTACTTTTTCAATAACTCAGACCTTTCTTAACTCCTTTCCACAAAAGCTTAGAAAATTACCTCACTTTTGACAGATTCTTCACAGTTAACAGTTTACCAGAAGATGTATGTTTGTTGTCAGGCATGAGAATAAATGCAAGAGAAGAGCTGCTACCCTGAAGAAGAAAATCACAATTAATTTCTTCCAGCCCTACAAGGCTGATAGTTGTGGATGAATGTAGGTTGCCCATATTCCTTACACAGCATGGATTTTACAGCTTTGTCAGCGGGTGTATGGCTGAAATGTAAATTTATTCCCTGACCTCCTTACAATGTTGTTCCCCCAACTAGTCTTGCACTTCCTTCTTCCCCCAGTAAAGATTCACAATTCACAAACATTACTGTGCAATAGCCTATGGTTTCCCAATCTGCTGATAGAAACATCGGGATGGGCTGAGCTGGCCCAGCCCTCTACTGCTACTCAGTGATCTACATTTAAAAGGATTAAGTTTCATTTTAAGTTAATTCGTGTGCAAATTCTCAGAACTGACTGATAATTTCCGCAAAAGTTAAGAGAAGTTCCCTAAACCAAGTAAACCATTCTCTTGATACAGGTAATTTATAATTAATGTCATTCTGGATATGTTTCCAGCTGATATTTTCATGCACACTTGCACTTTTTCCTTCAGTGTAAATGTTGGTCTAAATTTGTTGGAATGTAATTTAGAACTTAGAGTCATTTTGTGTCCCCAAGATATTTTCATACATAGTTCATTTAATCGAGTTTATTATTCCAATATAACCTAGTTCAGGTGCCCCTAGCTATTTTATTAATTTATAAACTTCTCAAGAAGACAGCTGCAGAATATACCAAAGATGACAGCAATTGCTTGTATTTATACTGCTTAGATGGTGTCACTTTCTTAGTTTGCGGGAAACAAAGGGTACCATTATTTTCCCCTCAATGGTTCTTTGATCTTCTTTCATTTCTAGTGTTCTTTTCTGTCCCTTTTGAAATGTGTAAGTTAGTCCTTAAAATAACCTGAAGAGCTAGGTTGAAACCGTAGGGTAAAAAAGAGCTTAAATTTACAAAGGAATTTATGTAGAACCATTTTCCCTTGCCAACTGTATCTTCATACAGTATCACTTTAATAATCCTCTGTTACTCTTCTTCCTTTCGTTGCTGTCATCTTCTACATGTTGCAAAAATGACCTCTGAGGAACTTTCCATGTAATTAATTCATTTTGGTTGTCTTTATTATGCAGCACATCCAGTACCCTTATAACCATGAATTTTTTCTGATTTGTACATTTTATTTCTCACTGTATTTTACTTATTTCACAATGTCATTGGAAATCACTTTACTTGACTTATCCCCTTAAAATGAAATAATCTGAGTGTACTTGGGTTTATTAACTTCTCCTGTCCAGATTACCTACTGAAGTAAGTGAGAGCTTGAACAGCAGGTTTATACTCAGTTGTTGCTGGAATTTTTCCTCATCTTTTTTAAATAACTCTTTTTGTAGTGTCTCAGCAGCTAACAGATTTCTTTTTAAATAAGTGTAACAGTCTCTATTAGATGGTGCAACTTTAAAATAATTTGCAGAGCTATTTATCTGTTTTGAAGAGAGCTCTTATTAATATTATTTTGTCTTTGTTGACCTGTTTAGTCCTTAGCTAAGCAGGCTAACTGGATTTTTCACTTTTAAAATTTGCTGGGTTTCTCCCCCAGTGCACAAAGAAGAATCAACCCGAAAGCAATATAACATAACCAGTTTTCCCAAAACTATAAATTTTCAATTATCAAAATTTCTTAAGCAAAGGAAATGCGGTGCTTCCTGTAAATGTAGGACCCTGAATTTTCTGCTTGTGTTAGAGACAGCTAATGGCTTTCTATAGCAGTAGTCAATGTGGTGCACACATACCAAGAAAAACCTCAAATTTCTCCTAAAAGTATGAGACTTCCTTGTGAAAATCATACTCGATGCATTCTGAATTAGAGTGATTGAATAAACATTGTGCATCTGAAATAACAAGAAAGAAGAGTGAGGTAAAAAGCTGGATCCAATTAGGAATCTGGGCAAGAACAGGGATAGCACACCTGAGCAATTTCTAGGTCCCAGCAGTGCAGAAGACAGGTTAAATTGCCTAGAATCCCTAAAGAGGCCATGAAAGTAGACTTGCAAGCTAAAATGAACTTGTAATGTGTATGTGGGGCAGGGGTACAACCACAGAAGATAGGGCAGAGAAGTAAGTGCTTGAATAAACCAGCTGCAAATGTCTAAGAATAAGAGTATTTCCCACTTTCTTAAGCTCAACCATTTAACTTGGGTGTAAGGGACGATATATCCTTCCACTTGAGATCTGTACTCTCAAATGTAATTGAAAACATTGTCGAGGTTAGTCTTTTCTGTTTCAGTGAAGTGACAACACTTACCCTCTCATTTTAGTAGTCAAAATTCTAACAATGAGCACAGAGATTTTCACTACCATTTCAGTTATTTCTGGCATTACTTCAACTACATAAGTTGCTAGTGTTGGCAGGCAGACCCACAATATAATTTTCAAGCTTTTCCTTAGTTCAAAAAGGATCTTAAAATTTTTTGATGAGAGGAAAACAAAGACATTAGGAAAAAACTCCTTATTTGTTAGGAAAGCTGGTAAGGTGGAGAGAATTCCAAGCTTCTGTTCCTTCAATTAGTCTGTCTTTTTTTTTTTTTTCCCTAATACTATGAATGTTATGTCCAAAATATATCAGATCTTAGAAGGTAGAAAGGGTTTCAAGGGCAGAATCATTAGTGAAGTCCCAGCAATAGCACTCCCCAGTCAAGCTGGATTTTTTGTGTCTTTCTTAGTCAGTATTACTGATTTTGGAATAATGCTGTTTTGTACAGAGCTGATTCAAAGAAGGGGTGAGCACATAGCTATATTTTAGAAATGTTTATATTGTAATGATTAATATCTAATCCAGAAAAGCATGTCTGATATCTAGCAAAAGCAGAAACTAAACCACAATAATTTCCAATATCCTCAAAGGAAGCTTTAACCAAAATGGTTTTGTGTTCCCCTCTACATGAGCCTTCAGCTGAGCTGTAAAACACACCAGAACTGAATTTTTCTTGAACCCACTGTCACAGGCAGGAGCACTGTTTTATTCATACCCTTCAGCCTCAATAAAGCCTCTCTTATATTAGGTTGAGAATTGCCTAATGTATGGATTGTTAGGTCTGGGCTAAATGCCAAACTGTTCAGCTCTCTTAGGACTTACATAATTCTGAGTATGAACACAAGCAGAACTTTACGGCTCTAGAAAGCATTCATGTCAAAATGGAAGGATCTTTCATGTAAGTAGTCAAATGACATTCAGAAAATGTAAAGAGATATTTTCAAACCTGAACTATGTTTGTTTTTATTATTAAAATTTAAAAAAAATTTAATTAATTCAACTAAAATCAAAATATAATCAACAAGGTTAGTCTTTGTGTGAAATTTTTCACATTTAATGATATTCATCCTCTCAGATTGCCATGTTGCCATATGCTATTATCTCTCTTCCCCAATCATGGCCCAATGCATATTATTTCAAATCCTGTGTACACTTCTAATAAAAACACCTAAACAATGGAGAAAAAAATCCAGTGTAGGAGGTCTACTTACAAATGGTAGTAAAATTTTGAATTCTGAACATTTCTTTGTTGAGAGTCTATTTTCTGCTAACATTTGCCTTGTTGAGGTGCATTTAGACTTTATCCTCCCCAGTTACAAAAAAAACCCCATTTTTCAATGTGTTTTGTAATTAATTTGATTTTTGGGAAGTTGCAATTACAAAGTCAATTACAGGAAAATTTTATCCTACTCAGGACAACTCACCTACCACAGAATATGAGCAGCATAATGAAATAGATGGGTTATATTTTACTTTTTTTGAACAAAATCTTGTGCTGGGAGGGCTCTGATTTGCTCACAAAGTGAGTCCATTTTTAAATGAAATACAGCTCTTAACAGCCCTTAGCTACCAATTAAGAAGAAATTGCCATATTACTTCAGTTCTGCATGACTAACAGTCTTGTCTTTGTGCTCAGCTTCAGTATCCAGTGAAGCTGCTTCATAAGCAAAATTCCTGAGGACATCCAGTTTACCTAAGAGGACATCCAGTTTACTGTCATTTAATTAGTTCATTTGGCATACTTGAAACATGGGGCCACTTACCAGGAACCTCTGATCATTTGTGCTCACCTCACTTTGGACTTTAATCCACAAGAACTGGAAGTTACTGTATAAAGGAAACATTCATCTGAAAGTGATTAAAACAAATACTACAAGTGATCTAAGAACAATGAAAAATAAATTTCTTCTCAGTGAAATATATGTAATAGTGACTCTGGTCTGTAGACCAAAACTAATTTTGTTGTCACTTTTTTTGGATCTTTGATGGAGTCATAAAATTACAAAATAGATAAATTTTTCTGTCATACTTCTGAGATATTAGAAGTCTAGTCTTCTTGTCTATCAAAGTTGATCTGTTGTTTCTTTCTGACAGAACAAAAAAAATTGTCATCTAAAAGATGTTTGAAATAGCTAGTGTACCAGAATGTAGTGCTGTGGTTATTACAAGAGATCAAGTGTGTAGTAGACAAATAAAACTAACAGGTATGGATAAAGGAAAGGAGTAAGCTCTGTTAGTGGTAAAACCAAACACCCTGTCTGAAAAATAATAAACCCCGCCAACGTTGGATTAACCACCCTTGTTTTTATTGCTTTTACATCTCCATAATTTGTTCTGTTTTAGAGATAGCCAGGAAAATTACCTCCTGAAAGATATAAAAAAAAAATAGGAGAAATGGTTATGCTCATTTTTTGGTCTAAATCATATAGTCAGGATACCTTCAAGAGAGTTCACCTCTGTTATACTTATCTTTTCAAGATTATTTAGGCACTGCACTCAGCCTAAAATCAGAACATCTGGGGCCTGAAAATGAACTATACATACTTTTTAGTATAGCCAGGTACAGTGCCATCGAAGAATCCCTCATATTTTGGTTTGTACTGTCACAGATGGAGCCACAGATGGTGCACCATGAGGATCCCAGCATACTGCTGGTAAAAGAAGACGGAAGCCATGGGATTGTCCCTCTCTCTTCTCAGCATCCTTGCAAATTTCTCAGGTTTGTTTCTATGTTTTTTCTATAGGAAGACCATCCACCATCTTTCCGCTAATTGTGTTGGCTGATTTTTCCTTAAAACAGCCTTCAGCACCATTCCCCCAACAGCTGAACAGTGTAAAGAGTGAATGAGTGTGAGTGTGTGAGTGAGTGTGTGAGTGAGTGAGTGAGTGAGTGAGTGAGTGAGTGAGTGAGTGAGTGAGTGAGTGAGTGAGTGAGTGAGTGATTACCTTTGTGAGGTCTCAAACATGCTAATGAGGCTGCTTTTAAAAAGTAGTCCGCAGATATCTGTTAACACTTTTGGAGATGTGGCCCTCAGTTCATGTCTTGTTGTTATGGAGCAGTGGTTGTATCATTACTCAGGAAGACGGTTTGAAGCAATGAGAAAAAGCTCCATTGTACAGATTTAAGTAATTGGGGTTGATTTTGTTTGGGGTTTATTTTTTTCCTCTTTTTTCCTTATTCATCACTATTGTCAATATAGTTTCTTAGGCATATGTCAAAATACCTCTGTGTCTCTGTGGTGGTGTGTTAACTCCAGCCTGCAACTAAACACCATCCAGCCACTTGCTCATTCCTATTCCCACTGCTACCAGTAGGACACAGGAAAAGATCAGAAGAGCAAAACTGAAAAAACTTATAGGTCAAGATAAAGATGGGTTAACAGGTGAAAGAAATAGAAGAAAAACCCAAAACCACCAACAAAACAAAGCAACAAATAAGCCCAAACAAAACTCACCAATCAACCAAGTGATGCAAAGGCACTCACCACCTCCTAGTCAGGAAACCAGTGCACTGTCAGTCTCCACGAAACTAATACTGTGGAAAAAGTACGTCACCACCCCTCCAGTTTTTTATTGCTGAGACTGATGTCATAGAGCACTGAATATCTCTTCGGTAAATTGGTAACAGCTGTCCCAGCTGTGTCCCCTTCCAACATCTTGCCTGTTCCCAGCCTACTTGTTATGGGGACAAAGTGTGGAAGAGAGATGTTGATGCTGTAGAAGCATTGTTGATCAATAGCTATAATATTGGAGGATCTAGGTTTTGTTGACCTCAAGTGACTCCCAACAATTCCCCTTGAATTGGTCAATGATTCCTATTTCCTGAAAAGCTGTGGAAAAGTCTTCAGGGATTTTTTTGATTAATTTTTTTTACTGTGGAATTTGATAATACATATAGAATCATAGAATGGGTTGGAGGGGACCTTAAAGATTATCTATGAAGCATTAAAACTGGAGTGTACCAAAGGCTGTGAACATGCATTCATACACTGCTCTGCTGCTAACATTAGCAGCCATTTGTCCTAACATCTCTAATCTTGATTTCTACTTTCTAAAGTTTTATTTTTTTTTTTTTTTTCAGGCAGGAATAGCAGGAAATGGGATAGTAAGATAATGAAATACAGCTGAAGTTTCAACGTTAGATTTATTTTATGGTGCAATATCAGAAGGAGAAATATATAATTTTAAATTCTTGCGCTTAGTAGAATCATTATAATTATAGATATTAACATAATGAAGATAAATACTTTTAATAAGCTATCTGGAATTTTACTTATTATTTTACACAAACAACAGTCATAAGATAATTATTCTGGATGTAAAACCCTGCATAGGAGTTGATAACAGCAACTTAGATTTCAATCAGGTCCCAAGTTGCCTTTCTTAAAAGATTAAAAAATTAGAACTGTTATTTACAGGACTGAAAACCCTCATATGTAAATGACAGCTGTGATCATAATACAGTATTTGATCAAAAACATTTCAAATACAACCTAAAAAAGGAACTTTGAAAAAGACTGGTTCAGACACACGGTTGTGTGACAGTAGTAAAAACAAACTTGTTAAAAGAGGATTAGCAACTTTAAAATCTAGGACTTAAAAAAAAATATTGTCAGAGTTCACCTGAGTCTTCAGAATTCTCTGCTATGAACTTCTAGACACTAAGAAAATAAAAAAGCTTGTCTGAATTATTTAACTGCCTGGATTATTTAAATAGCAGTTCTCCCACAGTGATTATTTTTTAGGTTTTTTTTTTTATTTTTCAAAACTTGCTTCAAACACATACTGCTTACAGAACTTACATTTGGATTTGTCACTTGAAGTAAGTTTTTTGCACCAATCCAATTATAACAAAACCACATTTTAACCAAAACGACAAAACCAGCAAATATCACTAAGCCCCAAGAAAATGACAAATGAAGACTGTTATATTAACACCTTCTTTTTGTAATCCAAGCATAGCATAGAAATATAGTCTGTTGCATTGCAGTGATAATTTCTGACATTGTTAACACATTGAAGAATTTAAATGTGAAGCTAGTGATATTTGGAAATTGTCCCTTTGGTATAATTCTGTTCAATAAGACTAAGCCATTGTGTTTCCTGAAGAGTGTTATGTTCACATGTTGCATGGTGCTGTACCAGCCTGTCATCACAAGCATAAATAAAGATATTCAGGTAGGAGATCTCCTAAATGTAAAACATTCTCCTACATAATATATTTTATACCTGAGATAGGAGAACCAGAGGAAAGACAAACAACACAGAACTTGAAGTCTCGTAATTAAGTCACTCATCTTTGACCTTTAGGTAGCCAAAAGAAAATACCATTTTAGCTGTTATAATAAGAGTTTTCCATAAGTAGCCTGAAGTCTGTGGCATTGCAAAGCAGTGAAAGGGTGTTGGAGCGACTTTGTTCTTTATTTTTTTGCACACAGCACAACTGCATAGCCCAAAACCAGAGAAGGCTGACAGAGACATCTGTAAGTAACATTAACTGCTTAACTTTTTCAGACTGGAAAACTGTCTGTCCTGTAATATAACTCTCTCCATGGAGAATTAGCTGAGAGCTGTTGCTCAGCCTATCCTGAAGCCCATAAGAGTGCCAGGTATCCACATGTCTCCTTGGCGTGTCCCTCTCCTGCTCAGCATGTCCTTTCAAACAGGCATTTAGTAGAGAGGATTATGGGGCAAGCATTCAGAGCTGAATTGCATCTTGGCTTGATGCATGATCTTACATGCCTCTTCAAAATGCTTCAGCCTTTTAAAGGAGCATGAAAAGGGAAAATGAAAGTAGATTCACATCTTCGGAGAATGTAAGATACCTCAAATGCCAGTGGTGTCAGAGCTCCAGTGATTTTACTTTCATAATTGTTGTTGTGACATCTGTTTGAAATGATGGGAAATGACAAGAAGTTGGAATGTTGAAAATGTACTGCAAGGATCAGAGAGACGAAGAAATTTAGGTTTTTTGACTATAATTTATTCTCAAATAAATTCAGATCCAGCATATCAATGTGATAGAGAAGGCTTTGGTTTAGTGGTTCATTGAGAGCAATGCATTTTTAGAAGAATTTGAATGAACAGAAAATACAGCTTTGACATAGGATTGAGAGAAGTCACTTCTTACCATGTATGAGCATGGAAGAAAGCAGGAAAATGACAGGGGCAAAAGAGAGTTTCCAGGCTGGCACCTCAGTAGCAAACAAACATGAAAGTAAAAGGCACATGACATCATTTACAAGGTGGGTTTTTTGTTTCTGATTTTTTTTTAACAAATTACTTTCTTCTTCTGGACAGCTGTGTTAACTATCGCAGTAGGTGACTGCACAAAGAATGAAACTTCTTCATTCATTCTTATTTGGTCCCATCCTGTGCACCAGCAGACAACCTGAACTGTGTTGGAGAGACATATCACGTTTATCAATATCACATAGTGGGGACTTAAAGTCAAATATTACATGTATGAATTACCTATAGCCAGGCTTCTCCAGGCTGCACCTTGAATCCTGTGTTAAGTATTGGGCTCCTTACCACAAGAAAGACGTTGAAGTGCTGGGGCACATCGACAGAAGGGCAATGAAGCTGGGGAACAATCTGAAGCACAAGTCTTAAGAGGAGTAGCTGAAGGAGCTGGGGGTGTTTAGCCTGGAGAAAAGGATGTTCAGGGGATACCTTATTGCTCTCTACAATTAGCTGAAAGGAGGCTGTAGCAAGGTGGGGGTTACTCTCTTCTCCCAAGAAACAAGTAATAAAACAAGAGGAAATGGTCTCAAGTTGTGCCAGGGAAGGTCAGTTTGGATATTAGGAAAAATTTCTTCACAACAAGCATTGTCAAGCATTGTAACATGCTGCCAGGGAAGTGCTGGAGTCACCACCCTGGGAGGTTTAGTTGTTAAGGACATGGTTTAGTGGTGGGCTCGGCACTGCTGGGATAATGGTCAGACTCTATTGTCTAAGGGGTCTTTCCAGCTGTATTGGTTCTGGCTGAGATGGAGTTCATTTCCCATAGCAGCCCTCACAAGTGCTGTGCTTTGCATGAGTAGCTGGAAAGGTTTTGATAACACATCAGTGTTTTGGCTACAGCTGAGAAGCACCAGCACAGCATCAGCGCTGTCTCTCAATATTCCCCTACCATCAGTAGGCTGGGGACCAGCTGACCCAAATTGACCAAATGGATATGCCACACCATGTGACATCAGCTGAGATATAAAAGCTAAGGAAAGCAGGTGGGGTATTTGTTATTTACAGTGTTTGCTCTCTGGAGCGCATTGCAATGTGTGCTGAAGCCCTGCTTCCTGGGAAGTACCTGGACATCACTTGCTGATGGGAAGTAGAGAATAAGTCTGTTTTCTTGCTCTGTGCTTGTGCACATGTAAACTTTTCTTTTGCTTTAGTAAACTGCCTTATTTCAAGCTACAGGTTGTTTTCCATCCTATTTTCTCTCCCCGGTCCAGCTAGGAAGCGAAGTGATAGAGCCACTTGGTGGACACCAGGTGTCCAGCAAAGGTCCATCCTTTTTTGCGCCTAATGTAGGGTGAGACAAAGGCAGTTATATATACATATATAGCTGTTGAGTAGCAAGCTCCTGTGCGAGGCACAGAATTTCAGACGTTTTCAGCTGCACCACTTATCTCTTTATTTTGCTGAGTTTGGGAACATACTAATACAAACAATGCGTCTGTGCTTTTCCCGACAATGGCCTTGTTGCGCTGGGGGAGCTGTCTTCTGTGGACGGTGATGGAATATGCATCCCTCCCTCTACCTGAGATTGCTGTGAATGGTTTTATAATGCAGGCTGCCATGGTCATAGCTCATCCTTAAGCTGCTTAATATAGGTAATAATATTAACTAATACTCTTGGCGCACTATGGGGCTCATGAAATCTGGTGTCATCCTGATGTCAGAGCAAACAAACTTTAGGTATGGAGATATTGAAATGTACCCTGAGGTGTCCAGTTCCTGGGTGACAAGGTGTGTGGTAAGATTTGGCAGGTTCCTAGGGAGGTTATCACCTCCCATCACCTGGCACTTTACACCTGAACAGGTAATCAATCTTGACAAACTGAGGCATCACCTGATAAAAGGGTGCCTTATCTATTCCAGTGAAAACCAGCAGCTTTTCACCCTGTACTGGGGCCTGTCCTGTGCCTACCGAGCCACGTTCAGTACTCTCAGAGGACTGTAGTTTGATTAGGAATCCAAACTGCATTTGAGGACACGATGGCTGAGATAGGTACTCAAACAACAACTACAGTAATTGCTCCAGTAGTGACAAAGAAAAAATGGATAAGGGGAGTTACAGGTCCACATCACTGATTAGAAATGGAGGAAGAAGAAGCAGAAGAATCAGGATAGGAGGGATCAGAGCTAGTCCTTCAACAAATAAATTGAAAGGAGTTAGACAAATCAAACAGAACACCAAAGTTACCCGGTCCCTGAACTCATCAGAACTTTGAGACTTGTGAAAAGATTAGAGCTTCCAGCCAGGTGAGTGGACTTCTGCCTGGCTGCTCCAGTGCTGGATAATGGTGCTGACAGTCAGCAATTAGAAGGTCATGAAGCCAAACAGCTGGGATCCCCTTGCTAGAAATAGAGAAATTGAAAGAGGAATTGAAAAGGAAGAAGCAATTTGTAGTTTTTGGAGACGGCTCCTCTCAAGTGTGAGGGCAAGATATCCATTTAGGGAAGATCTCATGAACTTCTTAGGAAAGTGGACCATTGCAGATGACGGTATCCAGTTGTTGAGTGTACTAGCAGTGCTGAAAGTCATCTATAGTAAACTAAAAAGACATAATACCCCTAAAGATCCAGAGGATGTCTGTTACTCAATGGCCATTTGGAGGAAGGTGGTTCAAGATAACATTTCAGCAGCTTGGTAGCAAATGTATTACTCAGGAATGGGTACACGAGCTGTAAAAGTGGCATCTTCTTTGCTTCAAAACAGAAGAAACTATGTACTTCCACATTCCTATGGGCCAGCACTTCAGCTGTCAGGGGCAGTCCAAGAGATCGGTCCTCTCCTGCCCCAGTCAGAGGGAAAGGAAGCCCCAGGCAAAGGTCATGTGGTCACTTTGATTCTTTCTGCGTGACTGGGGAAGTGGGATGGTGAACCTACCTTTAAGCTGAAAGCCTGTGCACGCGAACTCAGAGGGAAGAGAGCTGTAAAGGGGTCACCCAAGCAGGCTGTCAGTGTAGTTGCCACAGAAACACAAGAATATAATCAATCAGTGATCTCCCAGACAAAGAACCAAAATCGCCTCCTTTGATCCTGGTGAGGGGACATCTGGTCTGGCATCTAAAAGGTCAGACAGTGAATACTCTGATCAGGAACAGGGTGCCTGCCTTTGGCCAGGAGGAGGAAAGGGATGACCAGGCATAATGCACTGTGTGCATTTGATGGCCTGGCACATCAGATCCACAGAAGTATAAAGCTTTAGTAGGTACTGGTGCAAAATGCACACTGATGCCATCAAGGCACAGGGGTGCAGAATCCGTCTGGATCTCTGGAGGCACAGGAGGATGCCGAGAGTTGTCTGTATTAGAGGCTGAGATGAGTTTTAACAAGAAACAAGTGAGAAAAGCGCCCCGTTGTGACTTGCCCAGAGGCCCCTTGTATCCTTGGAAAGGACTACCTCACGAGAGGGTACTTCAGGGATCCAAATGGGTATCAGCGAGCTTTTCGTGTAGCTACTCTGAATATAGAGAAGATCAAAAAGTTATCCACCCTGCCTGGCCTCTCCTGAAGGAGTTCCCTTCATTGTAGGACTGCTGCAAGTTGAAAACCAGCAAGTACCAATTCTTACCGGGACAGTGTACCAGCAGCAACGTTGCACCAACCAAAACTCTTTATCTCCCATCCATGAACTAATTCATCAACTGGACAGCCAAGCAGTGAGCAGGTGATGACCTGCTCACCCTTTAACAGCCCTATATGGCCAATGCATTAGTCCAATGGAGAATAGAGGAAGACAGGAGATTATCGCAGCCTGAAAAGGAGTCATGCAACCTCTGAGTGCTGCTCTGACAGACATGATGGAACTTCAATATGAGCTGGAGTCCAAGGCAGCAAAATGGTATGTGACAATTGACATTACCACTACATTTTTCTCAATCCCTCTGGCAGCAGAGTGCAGGCCACAGTTTGATTTCGCTTGGGGGGGTGTGCAATACCTGGAACCGACTGCCCCAGGGGTAGAAACACAGCCCTACCATCTGCTAAGGACTAATCCATACTGCACCGGAACAGGGTGGAGCTCCAGAACACCTGCAAAGTATTGATGATATCATTGTGTGGGGCAATACAGCAGAAGGAGTTTTTGAGAAAACAAAGAAAATAATCAAAATTCTTTTGAAAGGTGGTTTAGCCATAAAAGAAAGTAAGGTAAAGGGACCTGCATGGGAGATCCAGTTCTTCCACTTGGAAGTAAAATGGTAGTATCTACCATCATCATGTTCCTACTGTGGCTAACAAAATAGGAATATGTCTCCACCAGCTAACAAGAAGAAAACACAATCTTTCCTAGGCCTTGAGGGGTTCTGGAGAATGTATATTCCAGGTTATAGTCAGCATGTGAGCCCCCTCTATCGAATAACCTGGAAGAAGAACCACTTCAGGGCCTCGAGCAACAACAGGCCTTTGAGCAGATCAAACAGGTAATAGCATGTGTGGTAGCTCTTGGGCCTGTTCAAAGAGGACCAGCTGTGAAAAATTTATTCTACACTGCAGCTGGGAAGCAGGATCTCACCTGGAGCCTCTGGCAAAGAACATCAAGAGAAACCCTAGGTCGAACATTATGGTTTTAGAGCTGGGTTTGTTGAGTATCAGAAGCCCACTATAATCCAACAGGAAAAGAGATATTAGCAGCCTGTGAGAGGGTTCGAGCTGCCTCAGAAGTTGTTGAGACAGAAGCACATCTCCTCTTGGTACCACAATTGCTGGTGCTAGACTGGATTTTCAAAGGCGACTTCCCCTCAACACATCACGCAACCCATGCTACATGGAGTAAGTGAAGAGGATTGATTACACAACAAGCCTGAATGGGGAAACCCAATTGCCCAGGAATCCTGGAAGAGATGGACTGGGCAGAAGGCAGACATTCTGCATCATTTCCTGAGAAGGTGACAGGTGCCCAAGAACCACCACCAAGCAATAAGTTATCAGGAGACGAAAGAGGCTATGCTCTATTTACTGATGGATCCTGACATGAAGAGAATAAGCCTATTTTTCTTCTCTTTGCTTCTGCACATCCAAAATTTTGCTTTTTCTTTAGTTAACTGCCTTATTTCAACCTCCAAGACATTTTCCATCTTATTTTTTTCTCCCCTTTCCCCAGCTGGGAAGGAAAATGATAGAGCCACTTGGTGGGCCCCTGGCATCCAGCCAAGGTCAACCCACAACACCAACCTAAATGATTCTATGATTCTCTGATTTTATCAAAAAGCTCAAGCACCTGTCAAACTGAACATCTTCTGTCGAGGAAGCTTCTCAATGCCCTAAATGTCTTAATGAATTTTCTCTACCCTAGATATCCTGTAGCTGAATCTCAGGCTTTAATTCCAAATAATTTGGGAAGTACAGGGGTAGAAACAGATCTATCTGGCTGTCACTGGGTAGTGACCCAGAAGAAGGAAATCCCTGGGCCTTTACAGCCTTACATCTGTATTTCCAATCCTCACAAGTTCTTCATGCACCTTGCACTGTTGGTCCAGCGTTGATTTTTGTTCTGGAATCTTTTTTGGTCCTGACTGGACTCTGTCTCCCGGCAGGCCATTATCTGTTGCTTATCTGGACAGGTTTCAGCTTCTGCTGACAGTGGTAGCTTCCATATCTTCCAGTTTGCTTTGGTCCCAGGGCCTCCCTTTATAGAACTAAACAACCATTCAAGGTATGTTAAGCAGGAGTTTGAAGCTTGTGGCCTAAGGTTTCAGCAATTTTAACTACTCATGCAAAACTACTCAGACAAAATGATACATTTAAAATAATTCAGTTGGCTAAAATTATGTTTCAATAAAATTTCGACATATATGTCGCGTTAGAAAACTACTTGTGCAAGCTTTTTATTTCCTTGAAGACTACATTTATTACACTAATGCCAATGATTTAATATTTTTTTTATACATGTAACATAGAAAATGCACAACAGATCAATACACCGCAAAATAGTAATTCACAGAATCACAGAAATATTTAGGTTGGAAAAGATCTCCAAGGCCAATTACCACCTTTTCAACTGGACCAAAGCACTAACTGTCACATTCAGTCATTTCTTGAACCTCCTCCAGGGATGATGACTCTGCCATGGGTAGCCCATTCTAATGTTTAACAATACTTTTAAGGAATAATTTCTTCATGAACCTCCCCTGGAGCAGCTTGAGGCCATTTCCTTATGTCCTGTCACTGGTTGCCTGGGAGAAAAAGCCAGCCCCCACCTGGCTATAACCTCCCTTCACATGATTGCAGAGAGCGATAAGGTCTCCCCTGAGCCTTCTTTTCTCCAGGTTAAACACCTCCAACTGACTCCTCATATGACTCACTCTAGATGCTTCATCAGGCCCTTTGCCCTTCTCTGGACATGTTCCAGATCCTCAATGTCTTGCTTGTAGTGAGGGGCCCAAAACTGGACACAGAATTTCAGGCATGGCCTCACCAGTGAATTCATCTGCTTCCATTAGGTAGGATAAATTTCAAAAACTAAAAAAAGGCTAAATTCAGTACATATTTGTAAGAAATTCAGAGATTACTAGTTTTTCTAATTGTCTCATCTTTGCTTGTGCAATTTCTTATTTATGTCACGTATGGGGTTTTAAATAATTTTGTATCATTAAAATAAGAAGACATTTTATATGACTCTAAAGTCCTCTTTATTTGTGTAGCTAAGTCTATTTTTTTTGGTCCTGGGCAGGACTGTCAGGTTTAAAGTAAGTGACGAGGTTGTTGCTTATCATGAAATAGTAAAGATCTATGTTTTCTTCTCTGTGCCAAACACTTTCCATAAGACATTTTGCAGGTTTTCATTTAAGACAGCAATAGTTATTTTGTCTCCTTGGAATTAATGAATATTATTTTTTCTCATTGTTCAATAAACAGAATAATCTGAAGCAATTGGAATATATTAATATTAATAAACTGTCAACCTGCAGGCATTCTGAAATAACATTTTGGGAATAAATCATAGATGAAATAACATCTTGTAAATAAATCATAAATACAGGTGCGCACACATTTGCACGCACCTAGGATTTATTATATACATAAATATATGTATGCATCAGGTGTATAGACTAAAAACATATTGATTAAAAAAATTATTCTTGTCAAGAAACTATGATGGCAGAAATAAATAATTTTGCCATCTGCTCCTTCTCTTGTTCTTTCTAAATAAAGTGTGACTAGTTATATTCTAGCAAAAGTAGTAAAAATGCCAAGAACTAAAATAATTAATTTCTGATGTAAGATTCTTAGAATCTCTGTTACTGGGCCAAATGCTACAACTCAGTAGCAATTTTTAAAATGTCTTAGAGGTTTTTAACTTCTAGAGGTGTTTTAGAGAAACCAGTGCAAAGGCTGAGTCCATAGTGCTTCATGACATCAATTGCAGAGATGTGACAAATTTTCTAATGCCAAGAGTCCTCTTTCTTAATTTAAACTAGGCTTTTATAGACAGCACTTTGATGCACAAAGGATATTCTTACTCCATTTTTGAATAATTGGATTGAGTGCACATTGTGCTTAGCAGCCTTGGCCAAACAACAAACAACTGGCTTCCTGACCTCTCTGAATGCATTCACATCTGACTGCCCGTAAGGTGTTTCCATTTCCATTTCAGATGCTGCTGCCTATAAACAAGAACAGGGGCACATTTCAAGCTACCTACGTCTTCCATCTGCCAATCCTTTGAACATCATGTGTCCTCACCTGACATCTCTACCAAAACAGATGGGATACACTGTGGTTTGGCTGGACTACACACCCTACAGACAGGCTGGGTCCATACTCTGACTAGGATCGAGATCCAATTTTTCTCCCCCAGAATTCCCTGGGTGTCTCTTCAAACCTGTCTCTGATCTTGGTCCAAGGGCAAGAAACAGGCCTGGGTGTGAATGAAGGCATGGATCCACGCTCAGAATGGAGAGTAGATATTTCTGTTGTGTGACCCAACACTACACTGAGGACAGCTGCCAGAGGTATTTAATTTCTTCTGCAAGGTATGAGACAACCTCGTTCAACAGGAGCAGTGACTACAGGATTTGTATCTTAATATCTAAACTGCATGTACCAGTCCTTCATATGTCAACTTCTTTTTCACTGGCAATTTCAACAACTACAATTCGTTCAGCATCTGCAACTGTAACCAGTAACTTTGTCAGCAGAAAGTGACCTGACTTATGAAATCCAAAGCAAAATGCTCATTAGCACTCAGTAAATATAGACCACTAAGATGAGTCTCCTTCTGGTACTTCAGAGTGCATGACTCTAATTCAAGATGATCATGCTCTGCCAAAAAGCCTCTAAATACTATAAAAAGATGCATACAAATGACAAAATAATAAAACAGTATCTCTTGAACTATAGAAAGTATGATATGTATTAATAGATTTCATTCTTTATTTACAATTGATTCCCTCCTTAAAAAAAAATCCACATTATTTAGTTGTATTGAATTAAGCAAAATAATATCCACTTGCCATTCTGGTTACCGTTTCTATGAAAAGGATAAATCTTATAATTAGTTCTTTTACCATCTTCAGAAACGTAGGACATTGCTATGATCTGAAGAATCCATTACTCTTTCCTTCACAAATGCTTCAATATGTGCAGAAAATTCCTTGGCAAAAATAGACAAAGCTTCCACCTAAATTTCAAATAAAGCCACTACAAATCCTAAGACAAATTAAAAAATTATATTTCTATTGGCACTTTTTGTTCGTTTGTTTCTCTTAAAGGTCAACACAATTACTGTGCATAGGGTATCTGGAGTGCAATTTTGCTACCAACTGTACTGCCTTTTCCTCTTTCTGGTGTTCTTCAGCAAGCTCTCTGTCCCTGTCATCAGATGTTCTTGCACCAAAGCCAGACAGGAGGTGTTCTTGGCAGTTACATGAACCGTATGTCAAGGCATAGAATATTTTTTTTAAGTGTTGGTCTGTGTCTACATACCTGCAGATTCAATTTTCGTTACTAATCAAGTATTTTGCCAGACTAAGAGGAAAGCTAAGCAGCTGACTACATGCTCAGCATGGGGTCTGCTTCCTAATTTTTTTCTCTGTTGTCAGAGGACAATTTTTTTTGAATTTTGTTTTGGGGCCGGTTTATTTCTTTGTGCATTTTGTAAATAATCTTTCACTAGTTCCTAATGAGATCCATATGCAAGTTGAAGAAAGGGTTATATCCTCATGGCCACGTGTGATTCAAAGCACACTGGCCAAAGACCCATTCACGGAACATTAATCAGAAATTAGAAATAAAATTAAACTTCTTTTCTACATATAGGCAGTGAATTATTATTGGCTGCTATTCAGCAAATAGCAGGATTATATTACTCTTGACAGAGATTGCTTATCCATCTGGCCACACGGATGCCTGCTGCCTGATTAGTGCTTTGGTAGGAGTTTTGATTTGCTCACAGTAACAGAAAGTGTACAGTTGTGCCTCCCCATTTAAAGTTAGAGTGGTCTTCCTAAAACATGTCAGTATTCAGTAATGGTTGGGAATTTGGTTGTTACTGTCTTGTCTAGACAGAGCATAGATAAAACCCTACATTTTGGTTTCTCATTATCTTGCAGATTTCATTGCATTTTTACTAAGGCTTCAACTAATCTTTTTTCCTTAAAAGGATATACTAGTACCTGTTCTTTATTCATGCCAAAAACTAAAATAAAATAAAATTTTGTTATTTGTAATTTATTTGAAAAGCCAAATTTATGTGTTAAATATATATGGAAAAATTTCAATGGATGTAGGTATTGCAATGTTTAGAGCTTGAAGCAGGAAACAAAAACTAGTAAGAAAAGCATTTGTCATCATCTTAGCCCTTTTCTAGTCTCCCTGGATGCTTCTTTTCAAGTAAGAGACATTTTACTTGACACAGTATCTTGAGATATATATTCATATTTCTTCTACTCTGATGCAAGCATTGAGTCAACACCAGAAGCTTAAAATGCCTGGCAATTACTGGGCTCAGGCATCCACCTGATCATCTCGAGAGTTCTGTGAATCAGGATGAATGGCATTACATAGACCAAAGAAAAGAAGTACTGAGTATTGTTCTGTTTTCTTTAATCCAATTCTGAAATAAAGACTATTAGGAAGACTACATACATAAAACAGAATTTTTTATTTCTTCCCAAGTAGTTTTTAAAAAGACATTAAAATAGCTGGCAAAATTTTGGCCCTTTAGGCTTATTTATGAACACATATATGCAATTGAACAAAATAATTTGTTCAAATAGCAGCTTTCCACGTTACACTTGTCTTCAGTTGGGCTTTCTCACCATGGCACACTAGGTTCCTTTTTTGAATTGGATGAGAAAAGAGTTCAGTTGCTGTCTCCTTAGGAATGGAGGGACATACTAAGTCTCAGCTGCTTCCAGCTGGTCCTCCAGTTAGTGTTTGTTCAACCCTTTTTTCCATTTCAGAAAATCTATATTTTCTTTAAATGAAAGGACAGACAAAAGAGCAAAGAAACAAGAAAGACCTTTCTTCTGTCATTGCCTTCCAGAAACTGATCCAATCAGTGTTTCTCCCAGACCCAATTCGGAACTAGAAGTGACACATAAAATGTGCATAAGAAATGTGGCATTTCTAGGATTAGTCCAATTTCTACCTCAGAACTGCGCAACCTTTTTTCTCAAGATGTGCAAAAGAGCTCCTCTCAGCTGCAGTGCACTTATCCCCTCTTCTCTGTTCAATGGAGAAAGATCTTCTATTTTCTATAGGTGGTTTCTCTTTATTAATCAGTCAGTTTGACTTGATGTTTTGCAAACAATGTTAAATAGTTTCTGATCCTTTCGATGTCACTGTGAAGCCTGCATTTGAACAACTTGATATCAGTGGAAGGCTCAGTTCAGTTGCCCATAGGTCAGAGCATGTAGTGGGATTCATACAACAAAGATGAAAGCAAAGTCTAGATTTCATAAAAAATACCATTAGCTACCTCCAAAGCAGAAAAAAATGTCAAGCACATCACCATGATTTTGAAAGAATTTTAAAATTTACAATTTATAATTGCAGAAACTTAAGCAAACACTACTATGAACAAACAAGAGAAGGCAGTGATTTCATTAACAATTTTGTGGTCTCCTGCACAGACCCACAGCAGTTCTTCTAGTTTATTCTCTCTCTCAAGGATGAAAGAAAGGCAGCTTAGTCCTCACTAACATCACTTGGCTCAGTTCTTCTCAAAAGCATCATGAGACTGAGACTTCCAGTCAAGCAAGGTCCTGCTTCTGTCCTTTCTGTTTCAAAGATTTGCTTGTGTAAAATCAAATGTCTCCAGCTGCTCTCTAAGTCTTTTACCACATGCTCTCTCCCCACTGAACAAAGAGAGCACTTTCCTGTTTGTTTTTTGTATACTCAGTGTCATTTGCCAAACCTGTACTCAGAGTCCATTGAAAAACCTCCTACAGTTTTTGCCTCTCTGGGTTAAATACATCTCTTCTCTTTCCTCCTCCATGTAAATTTTTTTCAGCAAAAGACATAAAAGTGCACATTTCTATTTTTCTGAAATTCTCCTAATAACAATTGTAAGACTGTCTCTGTAGCCTATTTTTGCTGGGCTTAACTGGAATTATTTCAACTGGTGTCTCCAGTTGGAATGTCTTAGATTGTTTTAGTGAAATTTTTCTACTTGTCCTCTTTTTGTCTTCTTAAGTATAAGCATATCTTTGTGCTGCTATTAATAACCACTCACGTAATTGATAAGAATTGCCCAAATGTCAGCCGTAATACTTGAGCACATTGAAGCTTTTTGTACAAATCATCAGACACAAGAAAGCCCACAAGTTAAATATGAAGCAACCCATGGATTTCACAAAGGACTATTGCACTCCTAAAACTGCAGATACCAAATTCTCTCCCTCTATCAGCTCTCCATCCAAGTTCTAGTAGTATTAAATAAAATAGTCCTCTACTTGTTTGTGTGAAGTACAAATAGTCCAACTTATGAGTCCATTCTGTTGACAGATTTAACTAAGACAGCAATGAATTCCAACTATTTAACATCTATGAAGAAAAATATAAAGTTCATGAAAACCATGGAATCGAGACATAGGAAGCTAATTTCTTTGAGTAATTTTAATAAGATTGAGACCATAGGCCACTTATGCACTTCTGATATCACAAACACTTCTGACAGGAGTTAATTTCATATCTGTCATGATAGCTAGTAATTGAGTCTCAGTGTAATTGGAAGCAATGGCTTGTGTCAACAATACTTCTAAGAAAAACAGATTTACGTGGTAAGATCTCTCGGTATGTACAAAGTTTAATCAAGCCATGACTGTACGAGAACCTGAATATTACAGCTGGTGTGCTGCCCAATAAAGACCCCATTACAAAAATTCCTCTAAAGAGCCAATTTAAAAATTATTCCTTTCATATTAATTTCTGAGTCAGGACAGAAATTACATAATTTCTTGGCTATTTTGTTGACCTTTTGTTGTGTGAAAGCCAAATTTGTGATACGTTGTGGTGGTTTAGGAACGGTATTTCCCAATTAAGTCTTCCCACTGGAAAATTCCAAACCATGTACCGCTTGCTCACTCCCCCCTCCCTTTATCCCTCCCCTTGCAGCGAAATGGAGAGAAGAATTAAAGCCACAAAAGGTAAAGATCACAGGTCGAGATAAAAACAATTTACTGGAAACAGCAATGAAATAAGAAAGGAACAGTAACACCAACACTATTAATAACAAGGCACAAGAGATGTGAACAATTCATGTTGTGGTGCCTTGGCCCACTTTGGAGCAGCCCACTGCCCATCAATTAACAGCTATGCAATGGGCAGATGAGTCGGAATCTGAAGGGCTGTCCGTGGACGAGGCCATAGTTTAACTCCCCTGTTCTTGAAAGTTCTGTTCTACTTGGTTGTCCATTGGTTCCTCCCCTCATGTTTATTCATGTCCCTCATTGCTTATGTAATTATGTTCTGGAAAGTTCTATGTTCTTTGGTTGCTCATTGGTTTGTTGATGTTGTTCCCTCCTCTGTGTTCCTCTGATTGGTTGACTGTCTCCGGGTTCCTCCCCCTGCCCCATTCCCTGTTGGCTTGTTTTGTTTGCTCCTCCCCTTTCCTCCCAATACTTAAAGCGCTTGCAAACCCTGTCTCTCGGCCGTTCTTGTCCCTGTCTCTTTGGGTAATAAACCTATTCCTGGATCATCATAAGAAACAGCTCTCTCCTGTCTCTTTTATTACTGGGGCATCTAGAGGAATCATAGACTCTGGTCTCCTCAAGGTGTGCCTGCCGCCCTCAGAGCCAGTGCTGCCTGACCATCGGCTGCCGAAGACTCGACACGCTACATGTCTGCAGGAAGGTCACTGGAGCCTCCCTGGCAGGACTATACGTCCCCTCCGAGGCTGACCCCCCTGGGCAGTGACACGTTGGCGCCCGAACAGGGACAACCATCGGCTGCCGAAGACTCAACAAATTCACACACGAGTGCTCACCACTATAGTACATGAGACCCCCAACAATACCCCACCACACCACACTACGTGACCTGAAAGGGGCCCCTTTGCCCACCCCCAGAAATGACATCAGGTGGCATAGAATAACCTCAGATTCTATGCCATGCCCATCCTGGCTATTGCAAAAATTAACCCTGTCCTGGCCCAAGCCAGGACGTGCACATGATAGTAATTCATGGGTTCAACCCTCTGTTTCATGGACAAATGAGGCCACAAAACAAATATTTTTCTTTTATACTGAGCACGTATTTAAATAATTGGTTAAACTATAACGTTATTGTCATATGCAAACATATTTTCAGCAAAACTACACAAGTAATCCTTTTTTGTAGTAGCCACAAAAACTTTGAACCTTTCAGATTTTACCATCATTGGGAACATTGGGCACAACTGAGGAAAAGTTCCAGTATGTGGAAAGTGGAATTAAAAAATAAACTTTTCATAAAATTGCAACAGATACAGGGGTAGACACAGTGCATTGAACTATACAGTATGGATATTTCTCCATAGAATTTTTACATTTCATTGTCCTGTTGTTAGCTCCAATTTGCTTATGTCTAAAGCAGAGGTGGAAGTACACAGAACAAATAATTAGATCTGTAATTTTCAGCTGTAAGTTAATCAGTCAGAATATGGATATAATACATAGCATGTGATCATGATAAAGCAAATGAAATCCTAGAATGTATGAAGGGAAGTGTTATTGCTAGAGATAAGGAAGTGGTAGTGCAATTAGATGAGGCACTGGTAAGACTTCCTCTGCAATAATGCACACACTGTTCTGATAGCCTCTGTTCAAGAAAGATTAATTAAACTGCAATAGTTGCGGAGAAGGGCTGCTATGATGATCAGGGAAAAAAGAGCTTATCTTGTAAGAGTAGACTGAAATAACTTAATGGAGTCTGATAGGGTGTATCATTGCTCTCTATAAATACTTCAGAGGTAGATAAACGCTAAAGAGGGAGAAAGCTATTTAAACTAAAAGACAAGGTTGACACAAGAACAAATGGGTATAAATGGGAAAACTTAGGCTGGAGATTAGAAGAAAGAGTGAGGTTCTGGAAGAACAAATCTTACTAGTTTAAAAGTGAGACAGGGCAAGCAATAAGACATGTTTTTTGTAAGAATAGGAAGGAAGCTGACTAAGAAAATCCTTTCTGCTCTCTTTTCAAATCTTCCCTGTATGACCTGTATCTTTCACATCAAGAATTCAGAAAAGCAACCAGAATGCTGCTGTTTTATTGGTAAATAATAAAAAAAGTCACTATTGATTAATTTGGTCATTCAAAATGCAATGTATATCAAACTCCAGATTAACGATACATAGAAAACCTTCTAAGTCTGAAGTCCATGCTTAAGTTGACCCTTTAGCTCTGTAAAAGCAGAAGATGAAATAAAGGCTTTCAAGGGGTATTCTATCTTAGTGTTTTTGTGGAAACAGAATTATGTGACTGGGAATCCTGAGAACAAAGGAAGGGGAGCCAGAAGCTAGATAATTTCTTTCTTCCATTTAAGGAAAATTTTGCTGAAAAAAACCCAACCTAGCAAGAGATTTAGCATTCAGTACATCCTGCAATGCCATGTCCAACTCCTTCAGACTTTCTTTCTCCTATTCTGATTTGATATTGTTTTCAGTCCTTTTCCTTAAACCTTACACGAACTTTTTTTCTTAGATTCTTTCTATATACAACCCTTGTCCACTTTTTTTCCCTACTAATTTATTTAGTTTTGGTTTTACTTCCTTTCTTCTTCTGGTTTTTTAACTCCAAAGTAAATTTTGGGATTTGCATTTGCCTTTTTCACATCTCTCCGTTCAAAGCTTTTACACCCAAAGCAATTTTGTTCAGTTAGACTGTTAATTCCTTAAGATGAGTACAGTCCACTGCTGTGATTGTTGTATTTCCTAAATCAAAGGTGTCCAAGTTTCCCCTGACAATCAACCTTGACAGGGCTGTAGTTACTTATATGAATTAACAAAATATTGTGGAGCAGCTCAGCTGAATGAAGTCAGCCCATTTTTTTCTCATCTGCTCATTTTCTTCCTGCCTTGGTCATCAATCTTACGGTACCTTCTGCTGAGATTTGAGAATACACTGTACATCAAGATCACTGACATGTACAAGTGAGATTTTGAGTATCTGTAGGTAACCTAGAGTATAAAATTACTTTGTGCTTTAAAAAGGGGGTTATTACAGTCATGGGGGAAAAAAAAGTAATGTGCAGGTCCAGTTAACAGTCCAAATAAAATAATTTATTTTTTCAATTATAAACTTTGACAAATAACTTACAGGAAATTCTTCAACTCTTAACCAGGGTGCTTTTTGATAAGTTTGTTTTTATGTTCCAGTTTGTTACCATGACTATTTGTTGTTGTGGGTTGACCTTGGCTGGTGACCAAGTGCCCACCAAGCCGCTTTATCACTTTCCCTCCATCAACAAGACAGTGGGGAGATAAAAAGACGACAAAAAGGTTATTGGTTGAGTTAAAGACAAGGAGACCACTTACCAGTTACCAACATAGGCAAAACAGACTTGACTCGCGGAAAATTAATTTAATTTATTGGCAATTAAGTAGATTAGGATAATAAGAACAAATCTAAAAAAAAGAATCCTTAAACCCACATCTCCCTTCTTCCCAGTCATTCACTCGGAGCTTTTCCATATACCCTCTTCCACCTGAGCGTTGAGATGGGGAATGAGAGTTGTGGTCAGATCATTACACCTTCTCTCTGACACTCCTTCCTCCTCATACTTTTTCCCTGCTCCAGCTTGGGGTCCCTCCTGTGGAATACAGTCGTTCATAACTTCCAACAAGGGTCCTTTCCACAGGATGACTTTCTTCATGAGCTGGTACAGCATGGGTACTTTCCATGGGATACAGTCTTTCAGGAATGGAATGTTCATATGTGGGTACCCCATAGGGTTGCAGATCCTGACAGAAAACCTGTTTCTGCATGGGTGTCTCTCTCCGTAGGCCACAGGTACTCTCAAGAATCTGCTCCAGCATGGGCTTCCCATGGCCTGCAGCTTCTTTCAGGGCTGCTCTGGCATGAAGTCTATCCACAGTGTGGATATCTCTTCCGCTGCGGACCTCCATGAGCTGCAAGGGGTCAACCTGTGTCACCATAGACTTTACCACAGGCTCAGGTGAGAAACCCTTCTCCAGTTCCTTCAGCACCTCCTCCCCACTTCTTCACTGGCCTTGATGTTGTCAGAGCTATTTCTCTCACATATTCTCACTCCTTTCTTACAGTTGCTGTTGCGCTGTGTTATTTTACCCTTCTTAAATGTGTTATCACAGAAGTCCTACTTATGTCACTGATGTGCTCAGCTTTGGCCAGTGGTAAGTCCATCTTGGAGCCAGCTGGAAATGGCTCTGTCCAACACACAGACAACTTCTGGTGTCTTCTCGCAAAAGCCACACCTGAAGCCACCTGATATCAAAACCTTGCCACTTGAACCAAACACAGCAATATATTAAAAACTCATATATTTAGTATGATTCTCAGGAAGTACACCTAATAATGCCTAGAATTTCAGATGCAAAACTCCCTTTTTTTGTTTCTTCTAGCATTTGAGGCGTATCTATTTGCAATTGAACATATTGGTAAAATAGACTAACTATACCATAGCACATACTCTGTAAAGCTCAGCATTTAAAGTTTATCAAAAAATACAAAAAGAGAAGATACACCACTAGAGGTCAGGTCATTGGTCCATGTGGCATATTATTTAGTCCACAGTCAGTCCAGTCCAGATTCAACCCAGCAGACATAAATGGTCTTCTGGAAAAGAACAAAGCCAGTACAAGTTTATATGACATTTCCCTGGAGTACTTTCCCTGCCATTCCCTGGTATTTCAGCTTGGAGGCTTTGCTGAGCCATGCGATTTGCCTGATATTTGTGATTTGCCTGCTTTGTGACCCTCAGTATAATCCTCTTTCAGGTACTTTGTCAATCTTCCCTTGACCTACACAGTTTTTTACACACACTATCCTTTGATACAGGGTGCCTGTTATGATCCAGTTATTAAAACGGTAAGAGAGATACTTCTGCCCAAATTAAGGTGCAAATGAGACCATATGCTGAAGTCAATAGTATGGATTTTATTTAATGGAATAACAGAACTAATGGAAGTAGATAGAGACAGATAGAAATAAACTGAAAGAGAAGGAGAGAGAAGAGAGAAAGGGAGTCACAGAGACAGATTAAGTGGAGAATATCACCACTCCATGGATCCCGATGGCATCCAGTTGGTCCTCTTCTTCTAGTCTTGGTGGTGAGTCACACAAAACACAGAGTTCAATGGATACATCTGGGCCGGGTGGGAATGCCCAGGTACTTCCCCTGGAGGGGGGAACAGTTTTACACTGTTTTTTGCAACAGACTCTGGATCTGTTGCATCACTTTACATCACATGCAATACTCCGGTGCAACGCCTCAGGAATGAGTCTGGGGCGCGCGTCAGGGGTCTTGGATGGTTTATCACACCTCCTCAGCTGCCTCTCATGTGAATGTCCTGTGTGTATGTGGCCTTCCCAGGATGAGGGAGTTTTACGACTAGTGACAGGTCACCAGTCTGATGTCACCCCATTCACTATAACCCTTTGTGCCTGACCTGTGAGCCCGTTGCTCACGTGCATGATGTGTTTATCCAGTTGAGTGCTGGACACTTTGTCCAGAAGGATGTTATAGATACAGTATCGAAAGCCTTACTGAAATCCAAAAATATTACATCAGCTGGCTCTCCTTGATTAACTAGGTGGGTTACCTTGTCGTAAAAGGAAATCAAGTTTGACAAGCAGAACTATCCCCTTATGAAGCCATGCTGGCTGTGACCAGTGACTGCATTGTCCTTCATTTGTTTTTCAATACCTCCCAGGATAATCTTCTTGAGGATAATCTTCTTTACTGTGGTTCAATACCTTACATACTCTTTCTGATGTATCACTTTTCAAGACGTTATCAATACTTGGCCTTTTAAAAAATCAATCACACAATTCCATTCCTATATTCACATTAAAATAATATTTTGGAAATACAAAATTTCTTCACCCAGCTCATCAGAATGTGCTGGAGTAAACTAGTTGGACTCTAATCCAGCATTTTGTCCCCAGATATCTGCCAGATCTGTTTTGGTCAAGAATGAGGAAAGCAATGAGGTCCTTTGTTATCATTCTTTTAACAGAAGACTTCAATTATATTATTTTAATCTGACATCTCTAATTAACATTAAATCATCCAAAATTTTTAAAATAATTAAGTAACTAATGATGAGTCAAACTATTATGATAAACTTTCCTGTCTTCTATAAACAATCCTTCATAAATCCATACTGAGTAGTAAGCTAAATTAACTGCATCAGAAAGTCACTTCAGAATGAGAATTCATTAAAGACAACTTAGTAGGAGACAATGTGCCACTCATTTCAAAAGCTACTGAGAAGCCTTACTTGATCAAAAAGTTTGTTTATTTGGGGAATGGGTAACTTAATTATCTATCTTCCTGACAAAAGACATCCTTGTTGACTAGGGATGTAGGTATTAGCATATAAGGAATTTATTATTTCACCTTATCTAGCAGCCCAACATCAAAGAGACTTTGCCCTATAAATAAGCACTGGAAAGTCAAAAACCAAACAAGCAAACAGGCAAAGGTTGAAAGACAAAAGAGGACATGCTGCTGAAAATTTCCTTTTCCTGGCATCAATTTTGCTGAAGTGTAGCCTACCTCCACTGTGCTGAAGGAAAACATTTACCTTTGTAATACTGTTTGAAGTACATATATTAACTTTTTGGAAGTTTTAAACAAAGCAATGTAAGTTATTCTCTCCTGGCCCAAGAAAGTGCTGTCTTTGTCGTTGTTGCCATAGTCAATTGTCCATCCCATCACCTGGTAGCCACCTTCTTTGTGAGCAGAGGACTGCTGGCAACTACTTCAACTCTGGAAATGAACTGAGCTATTTCTTAATTATTTTTCATGACCAGTCCTCAAAGCTTCTTCCTTGCCCAAGCTGTAGCTGAAGGAGCAGTGGTGAATCATTTGTAAACCTTGCCTCAAAAGGTATCTCATCTTTCAAGTCAAATCTTCCATTGACCACAACATGGAGACATTATTGAGATGAGTAATATGACTGGCAAAGTTTTAGAGAAGGCAAAATAATGTTCCTGTGGGATAGAGCTTGGAAATGTGCTGTGTTCAAATGCATAGAAGGCAACCTTATATGTTGGACAGAGGGAGTAGGAAGTTCTCAGGTGAGTAAAATCAGTTTGAGTTTTGAAAAATATTACAGAACCCTGGACTCAAATAATGGCTAAAGGAGAAGACTGAAAATTCTTTTGCAAGACATTCACAGAAGGAGAAAAGCCAGGAACCTTCTGTGGAATCTGGAAAGTGCAAGTGAGAGGGAAGAAAGAAAATTGTGAGAGAAAAAACTCAGTGTATTCCTTCTGGGAACTTTGCTGAAAATATCTGGTAGCCTTAACCTTCAGTTTGAGTGGGATGCTTTACTATCTTTCTTTCTGTATGTCTTTGTCAGAATTGTTCTTCCGTTGCCTTTATAGTCAAAAGGGGGTTTTTTGCAAAAACCTCTGATGTTTTAAAGCCAAACAGCCAGTTCACTATGGATTATGAACTGATCGGTATAATTCACAATCTGTTTTTGCTCTGTGGAGGGACCCAAGGAGTTGCTTCGAGGTACACATAGATCACAAAAATGACAATGTTCCCTCACCATACAGTAGCTTCTGCTGTAACTGGCTCAGCTATGGAACAGAGCATTTGGTACACTTGCAAAGGGAGCAATTTCACACAGTCTATGGATGTTGCCAAGGAATATTTCACTTTCAGAATGCCAACATAAATCTGAAAGTCACCAAGCAAGTACTTATGCAGTTCAAATAATTAATTGTTTGGATCAAAGATCATAAAATAAGTATATAAGCAAGCAAATATAATCTCTGCATTTAAATCAACTTATGATGACTTTAAAAATATTATTAGAAACATCGCAGTATTAACAAATTACATCAAATATAGACTAATACAGTAAAATACAGATAAAAGCAGTAGCCAAATAATGCTTGTTGCATTTGATGAAGGGAGAAACATAACACAAACACATTTACAGATTTTTTTTTTAGTCTGGGAGGGGTTTATGCAAAATTGGACCATATTTTATTTTTGTGCGTTCAGCATGTGAAGAACTTAGCTTTGCCTGTTGAAGTTTCCCTAGAAATAATGCCAGTATCAGCAATCATTTGATTTTTCAAAAACCTTTTTTCACTTCAGTCTTCATAACGAAAAGTTGCCTAAGGGGGTGATCCATAAAAAATAAATAACAAATTATTTTGTGCAAATGCAGCATTTATACTTTCTGCATAATATAAACACTAACTTATGGTAGATACATTTTAATATTGTTCTAATATCTTTTAAATGAGTTTTGTGTTTGGGTTTGGGTTGGGGTTTGGGGTTTTTTGCAAGAATATTTAGTAGCTGTTTAATGCGGAGACAGAACAAGATAAAATACTGTCTTGGGAGACAAAGATTAAAAAATATAGATTGAATTTTAAACAAAATATTAAATGCTAATTATGGACGTTGTTTATAAACAATTACATGCAAATGCAAAAGAAATGTTTCATAATAGACTGTGCATGACAGGAAGGACAAAGATTGAATACTAAGGGCATTAAAGAAGGGGTTAAGGCCTAACCTTTGTCATATCTCTGCTTTCTTATTTCTTTCTTTATATTGTTTTTCCAGTTGGTACATCTGTCTAATTGCGAACAGCTGCTGGCAGGATAACAGATTTAGCTGTACTTTAGCAATGCAATGGCAAATGCTGATATCTTTTACCTCAATAATCAGCATATCCTCATTCAAGTAAACTTTCAGTGGGTTTGGTGTTTGATCTGTTTTAAGAAGTCCCAACATGATTCAGGACAATCAAAAATTGTGATTAAAAAGTTTCACAATATTCAAAGAACTACTTGTATCAGTCTCATTCTCTTTTTTATATACTGCCATATCTGAAAACAATCACTACAGTAAGCACTGACAACATGCTTGTCCTCTTCTTTTTTCCTTTGTTTTTTCTTTTTTTTTTTTTTGGGGGGGGGGCGGTTTCTTTGGTTCGGTTTGGTTTGGTTTTCTATTTTTCATTTTTATTTTTTCTTAGTAGAGTGTGCATGTTTGAGAGAGAAAGATGCGCAGTCGGATGCAGTCCTGGTATAATTAATATTTCTGTTATTCTGAAAGTATGAAGCAAATATCTGAAAATGCTTCATACTCCAGAATGGCCACATACTACATTGCAGTTGAATTCCCTTCATAAATGTGGTAACTCCTTTTACTGCATTAAAGTTAAGACTATCACCTCCTGCCCTTTATTACAAAGAAGAAACTTTCTCTCAATAGGCTGAATGGGATCTTTGAGTGTAAACCATCTATGTGTAGTCTTTTTACTGCTGATACAGTAATGAATGCATTTATTGTGCACAGACAGTATAAAGTATTGCTTAATAAGGTGACTGTCTACAGGGGCGGTCAAAGTCCAAACTTGAAAGCACATGTCAATTCCATTAATTTATTGGAAAAATTAATTTCACAATCTTTCCTCTGAATTACCTTAAGAGTGTTGTTTCATTTAAAAATATCCCAAGATACTGTGCTGTCTCGCAGGTCACAATTACAATTTGATGGTTGAGTAGTGGCCTTAGCAGTGCTAAGGTAGACTAAATCTCCAAATGAGTGGGTCTCATGACAGACAAGCTAATACAAAAAAAATGAGGTTGCTATACAAATTTTGCTTTACACCATGAGTTTCATAAAATAGAACTCAAAGTTGAGGACATTGGGAATGATCATCTGGGCCACTTGCAGGCATCAACAAACAGTGAAAGACAGTAAGAAACTACTATTCAGTCTGCATTTCTGGACCTGTGTAGGGCAAGAGTGAATTAACTTTACAGTTCATATTGAAAGTGCAGTGTCAGAACTGGAGTAGGGATGCACAGAAAAACAAAGGATCTATTCTTTTTTACAGGGGTCAGGCAATCATAGAAATTTCTTTCTTGAATTCGTGTTTATGTATTGACTGACTGTGTGTTGTGGTTTTACCTGGCAAGCAGCTAAACACCACACAGCTGTTTGCTCACTCTCCCCCAACAAGATAAGGGAGAGAACTGGAAAAAAAAGTGAAACTCATGGGTTGAGATGAAGAGAGTTTAACAGGACAGAAAACAAAGGGAAAATCAAAATCCAAAACACAACACTGTACCACCTACTAGGTAGAAAACTAACTCTACCCCAGCTGAAATCAGGACACTGCAGTATATATTAGGTCCAGGTCATGAGAAAGGTAACCATAAAAAAACCCACACTTGCTTGAGGTAGACTCTCTGTCCAGAATGAAATATTATCATTGTTTTTTCAGAGTCCTGTTTTTAGAATTTTATAGTGTTGTTGTTACAAATTCTGTCCATTTGTTTGGTCCAGAGATTTAGAAAATGTCAAATATTCCTCCTCAGTGGATGTATGCAGAATACATTAAATTTTGCATTGTGACTAGTGGTTCTGAACTTTCTACTGCAATCTTTTTGCTAATAACTTTGGCAAAAAACCTGGTTTGGAACTGTGGTTTCGATATGTCCTTAATTCTTATTAAAACTCTGTAGGAAAACTAAAACTAACTCTGAAGACAGGAATGAAAAATGTCAATTCAAGAAATAGGGTAACAAGACTTTTATTAGCTAGCTCAAGCACAGACTAGAAAAAGCATAAAAGACAGTATAGTCCACAACAAATGTACGTTTAGAGATTGTGTCAAAACCCTCTGTGCTCATGCAGTATGGCTTGATTTGCTTACCACTCTACCTTCCTTTTGTCATCAATGCTGATGCTGTAATCCCTGTTACATGCTTTGTAAGTAAATAACCCTTGTGCCAGAGTAAAATTGGGAAGGTAATAAAGAGCATTTCAGCACCGGATATATTCTCTCTGGTATTCACAGTTGTACAGATACGCAGTCCGGGATTATTGTGAATTTCTGAGTCGCATTCAAAGTTGCCAGGCTGCTCACATCTGCCTACGTTTGTTTGTAATTGCTTTCCTGAACAATATCATCTAGGTAAGGAAATGGGGGCAGCGAGGGGTTGAAAGTCAACAGCTTTGCTGATAAACACAGCAGGTGTGTATTTAATATCATTTTTGTAGCCCAGACAGCTAACTTCTGTTTTCTAAAGTGGAATACATAACATAGATTCAAAAGGTAGCACCATCTTTCAGTGTAATAAAACTCTTTATTAATGTTTTCAGAGACTCTGGAGGAATAAAAAGCTTCAACTGAAATATGCCTAGTTGTCCCTTTCAAATCTAGAGTTCATAGCCTTTCTGTTGCTGAATTCACCATCTCTTTTTTATTAGTGTGCTCATTGAGTATGGTCTTATCATCTCAATTTGACATGTCTATATTCCCAGAAGCCAGTTCTGTAATTTATTCCTAATTTATTCCTTGGTCAAGAAGCATTAATCTTTGAAAAATAACCAAGGCCATTTGCTATTTCACAATCAACTATAGCGAAGCCTGTAGTGCTACAGCATATACACAGTGATACAATATATATACAGTGCTGTAGTGAAAACATCATCAAGACATTTTTATGAATAGATATTCAAGTAGAAAAACAAATAATTTGATTTGTTTTCTTTTCCCTTAAACAAAGGCATTGTAGTCTATCTAGCAGAGTTTTTACACTGTTTTGTGCACACTACAAATACATCACTCAATACCTGGTAGAAGACAGCTGGATGTGTTTCGTAAGATATTCAAATTTAAGTTTAACCTTCTGCATGGTATAGAAAATAAATAAGACTTTTTGCCTTCTTGCAGAAGCTTTGGGGTTTTTTTGTAAATTGGCTGAATTTGTCCAAGTGGAAAATAAGTGCATAGACAGGGAGCTGTCTTTCTCAAAAGTAAACTTCTCCAGGTAATTTTTGGCTGAAAAGGAGAGAATGTCTGGAGATTCAGGTAAGAATGTCAGTCTGTCCTTTTTGAAGAGATATTCTCTATTTCATCCCCTAGGGAATTCTAATTCAGCCATTTCTTGAAGGACCATTTCTTAGTGCAGCTGACTTTTGCAAAGGCTGATCAATACCTAACTCTGCAGCTGATAAAACAAGATTCAGGTAGCACATTATATGTTCAGAGTAGTCTTTTACTAAGGAGAAATCAGTGAAATTAAAATAAGCTGAATATTATTTCTCTTTAACTGTGTTTAGAGCAGTGACTTGTTTGGTGTGGGGTATTTTTTGCACAGCATTAAACAGAACTTTCTATTGTCTTGTTTTTCCATTTCTCCAGAATGATTTTAGGTCTTTCTTTTTTTTTTTTTTTTTTGAAAGCTAAATTTCTGGAAGAGCAACTTTCACACATACTTTTCCATTAAATACAGCAGTGCTGCTTCTGCCCAGTCCTTGCAAATATCATGTTAGTATTTTAAAGCTTATTGGAAGGTATTAGAAAGCATTTGGGTGGTCCATGGCATGCGGTATTACATAAGGTGTATGTTGAATCTCTGTTGTCTAAGGACTCTAGTCTTATCAGTCTCTTCCAGTCTTCAGCTCTGAGAAGCAGCATTTTCCTTCATATTCTATATATATCTCTCAGAGCACATCCATATAAACCAAAATTCTGCATGATCAAATGACAGAAAGCATCACTGAATAGTTTCATGGGTTAAAAAAAAAAAATCTGTATCCACAGACACCTACATACATTTCCTAATTGGATGGAAAAAACCCTAAAAAAACCAATTTTCACCTGCAAAATTCAAAATACTCTGTAATGGTATAAAGATCATCATAACTTCCAACGCATTCCTCTTCTTGAAATGAAATACCAATGAAAAATTTTACTCTACTGAACAGGTCCGCCAAAATGGAGGATTTGAGAAGCAGACAATTTACAACCTTTTTGTACAAGTGTGTAGTCATTGTTACTGTATACATTCTCAGATCCAAATCTGTTCCAGACTAGCGCTGAAAATCTGTTTTTTCTACCATCCAATCAGCAAATTTCAAAAGCTGATCATTTTGGAGAGTAGAAAGCAGCACTTCAAACAGAGCAGACACAAAAATGTTGTCAGGCTTTAAGAATGTAGGTGCATCAGCCAATATAATTAAATTTGATTATCATCTTGGTAACACCCTCATGAGAAACTCTTTAGGATGGTATAATTTCATTCTTTCATCTGTCAGATATGACTGCAGCCTGACAGCTTAGCTAGCTTAGTACATTTGTGACCAAAAATAGCCCATACTAGCTGTCAGTCTTATTCTTTGTGAAATTCAATATAATAAAACTACTAAACGCCAGGCTTAGAATGCTAGAATCATAGAGTGGCTTGGCTTGGAAGGGATCTTAAAGATCATCTAGTTCCAACCCTTCTGCCATGGACAGGAACACCTTCCACTGGAGCAGGCTGCTTGGAATTCCATCCAGCCTGGCCCTGAACACAGACTGGGATGGGGCATTCACAGTTTCTCTGGGTAACCTCTTCCAGTGCCTCACTACGCACACAGTAAGGAATTCCTTTCTAATATCTAATCTAAATCTACTCTAAGTTTGAAGTCATTCCCCCTTGTCCTGTCACTACATGCTCTTGTAAAACGTCTGGCTCCATCCTTCCTGTAGGCTCCCTTCAGGTACTGGAAGGCCGCAATTAGGTCACCCCAAAGCCTTCTCTCTTCCAGGCTAAACAATCCCAATTCTCCCAGCCTTTCCCCACTGCAGAGGAGCTCCAACTCTCTAACCACCGTGGTGGCCTCTCCTGGACTCGCTCCAACAGACTGATGTCCTTCCCGTGATGGGGCTCCAGAACTGGATGCAGCACTCCAGGTGGGGTCACACCAGAGTGAAGCACCGGGGCAGAATCTCCTTCCCTGACCATCTGTGACACCACTTGTCACTGATGTCCACTGGGATCTGAGCCATTGACAACTGGATGTGACTGTCCAACCAATTTCTTATCCATCTAACACTCCACCTATCAATCCATTTCTTTCCAGTTTAGAGAGAAGAATGTCATGGGGGATCATGTCAAAAGCTTTACAGAGACACAGATAAATGTCATCTGTAGCCCTGAATGCTATTTCTGAAAAGAAATCTGAACTGACAATACTAAGAAAAGAATAAGAACGTATGCTCAGAAAGCAGTTTGGATATGGTTGTAGGCTGCTTCTTCTCTGCTTTTGGTTTTCATAGTCTACAGCCCACGGTCCTGTTTGCCACTCACATTTAACCAGGGAGTATGGATGTACATACTTGTGGCATGTTTATTATAGGCTAAATCCCATATTTACCACTCCATCTAGTTTTCACTGTCAGATGCTCACTTGATGCTTGCCACCCCTATTTCCTTTACTGGATTTCCAAGAGCTTGAAAAAGGGCGTAGAGGAACTGCTCTGACAGATCTCATTACACAATGTGGCTTGCCAGCACACCTCTGACAATCTTTAGTAACAACTTCTGAATCCTACTAGTGTGAGAAAGGATGATTAAACTCATTCAGAGCCAACTCTACTTCTACCAGAGACACTACAGAAGCTTTTTATAGAGAAGTTACAGCTGACAGTAAGACTGAGAAGCCCTTGATGCAAGAAGCCTCTAATATGTATATAATTATATGGATTGCTTTGACACTTGCTACACATTACAATGGTAAGAAATACTACATTATACTATATATACTATACTCTATAGATTCAATTTTCCTTTTGCTTATCATTAGGAAGTAAATTCTTTAGAAAAATGTTTGCTGTTACAACATGCATAGACCACGAATGTATTAATTTTTTTTAACTGAAGTTTATTTTAACTGAATTAGCTTTATTGAAGAAAGATAAATGTTTGGTTCTGTAACTGCTGAATTCCCTCATCTCCTACTTTGGACTTCCTTCAGGGAAATAAGAACTTCAGCCATTTGCAGTCCCATGCATCCAGGGTAGAAAATGTTTTAAGGTTATGACTCCTCCTGAAAAATACAACCTAGCTTCAATAAAATTTTTGTAGTGTTAGAAATCTTTTAATTAATTTTTTCCAATCCATACCTTGAATTCAGCACTGTGATACGCTCAGTATATTTTGACATTTGAAAATATTCTTATGATTTTGCGAAAAAGCAAAATGATAAATGATTCTTTAAATCTTTAATTTGCACATGGTTGTTTAAAACAAGCTGGAAATCAAACTCCAAGGAAACAGCTCCCCTTTCCCCAACCCCGTCTGGTGGCAGAAACTATGGGTAGAGATCAAAATTTACTGAAAACAAACAGCAATGGGATAAGAAATAAACAGTAACAGCAACAATATTAATAACAGAAGGATGCAAAAGAGAGGGTGATTTGCACACAAAATGTGCTCACCCTCTTGGCTCAGTCCAACATGGCTGCTGAGACAAAGACAAGATGGCAGATATTTCCACACTCTGGCAGTGACACACAGCTTTTCCCCTGGCAAAGACAAGATGGTGGACATTTCCGCAGCTGGTGCCACGTGGCCTCCCAAGACAATGAGAAAGAAATGATGGACAAATCCCCCAAAAACCCAGACTGTCTGCACTGCATCATGCCGCCCGCTGCTGGACCACTTGTTCCACCAGGCTTGGCTATGGTCCACAGTATTCAGCTGGGCTTGGCTGGGCTTGACTTGACTCAGATCCTTTCAGGTCAGTGCCCACATCTAGGCTGGGTTCTCTGCTTGGAATTGCATTCTGCTGAGGGGTGGGAAGGGACAGGCAGTGGCAGAAGAGGGGCAGAGTCTGCAATGTTTGTCCCTGAGGAAGAAATGGAATAAAATGGCCCACTTCTGGTGTGCATTCACCTTGTCCTTCCCCCTAAAGCCAGGACCGGTCGGTAATGACATCTTTGGCATAGAATAGCAACCAAGGCATACCCCCAGGGCTCTAGGCTCTGCCCTTTCTCGCCACCTGCAAGCAAAACTAGGACATTCATTAAGAGTTTTTTGTATTTAAATACTTCAAGTGTTTACATATATTTTGATCAGTGTAGAATATCTTTTCCTTTAATTAGAGATTTTTATTCCATAAAGGATAACACTGCAAGCTAAAAAAGGAAAGCATGGAATTCTCTGTGATGGCAAGGCATTTAATAACAGGAGAATAAACAGGTTGGAAGAAATCTTGATAGATAAAGTAGTCCATCCCCAACTGAGGACTCAGCATACATTCTATTTTATTAAGGTAACCAGTCCTTATAACCTGCCAGTTACAGATGGCGCACTACTTACTCAGATAACCTATTCATGTGCTCAACCATTCTCAGCTCTAAAATACTTCTACCTGATGTATCCCTTACCTCCTCCTTCCTTCAAAGAAGGCCTGTTACTCATCACTATATCTGCAGAGAATAAGAAGGATGGATTATTCCTTTTCTTCCTGCCACCTTTCTTGTATTTGGAGATGGCTTCTATTTGTCCTCTCAGCCTTCTTTTTTCTGGACTAAAAAGCTCAAATCCTTTTTCATAGGTCAATTTTCAGGGAGTTCCAATCATTCTCAGTCCAATATCACTGATAGTGATATATGCCACTTCGCTGCATATTGACAATGCAGCAGTAATCAGCTTCCAAAAGATGATCCTTCCTTACTGCTTATTGGCTAGCTTCCATAGTTGGATAAAAACTCTGAAATATAGCAGTAAAGAACACAGTACTGTCCCACAGTTTTCTGCTCTATCAGGATAATACACTTTTTCATATCAAAATGTTATCCAAGCAAGACAGTGGATGTAGAGATTAAGATAATGCAATCAGTATGAACATAATTCTTATCGCTTGCTATCAGATGCAAAATCTGGTTTCATTACATTGTTCATCAAATCATTTCAGAAGATATTTCAAATTATTCTTTAATTTAATTTTACATCTATGAAAATAAAATATCTGGTACAGATTATGCTTAAAGGGGAGATAAAACTCTAAAACCACAAAGTAAAGATCACTGTCAAGGTGCAGTACACCTTCATAACACTCTTTTTTGAAAAAGTAGTTTATTTTGACAGTGCAAGATTATCTCTCCTGTTTTAAAATAACTCAGAAGATATTGTTCCCACATAAAGCATAAATCTCTGAATAGAGATATAATCACCATAGAAAATAACGTTCTCATCCAAAACTGTGAACAAAAATATATTTACTGTGTAACAAATTTTGATTTAAAAAACCCAATTTTATTGGTTGTCATTAAAACAGTAAGAGAAGGTACAATTTAGGATTCAAAGTACTAGAACTACTTAGGGCAAGCATACCAAAAGTTTTAAGCCACTCCTTTAAAGAGCTCTCAGATTTTCAAACAGAAGGATCAATGTATTTAGCTACGTATCTACCTATCTACTTGGGCAAATTTGCCTGTTAAAAATACTGCTGAAGTATGGACAAGGCTGCTTTTTTGAAAAATAGCAAAAATAAGGATTTCTGTGAGACATGGGAGGTACAGGTCATGGGAAATGTGTTTCCTGGTAGCCATGATAATCTGAGGGAAGTTAATTTAGATTTAAAATTGTATTACTCTCTCTCAAAATTAATCTGATCCACTGAAGCGGAAACACTTTACATGGAGACACAAGCTATTCTGGGATCTGAGCAGCAGCAATGATGACTTACGTCTGTAACAACGGGCTCAGAAGCTCCACTGTGATGGCTGTTTCAAGATTCCTGCCCATCCTAATCAAAATTGATGCACATAAGTTGTCCACTAGCATGGCCATCTGTTAGCATGGCATACTGCCCGCTCAAAAGGTATTATGCCAATTTCAGTGTTCCGGCCTAAGATGGATTTAGAAGGCAGCAAACAGAAAAAACATAGTGCATTAAAACAACCAAATAGCAGTCTATCCTTTGGGAATTCTGTAGCAGGGGCTTGCAAAGTATACTTGATACCTTAGCAATCTGTGTTACAATCCATATCTCCTGAGCTGAACCGGAGAGAGGGAGAATATCAAAAAAGCTCCAGAACGTGTCAGCAGATTACTGTGCTGCCAAACAGCCAATAGATAAGGTAAGTGATTTCCCACTTCAGCATAATGCTCATGAGACCACATCTATAGTACACATCTAGTGTCCAGGTCGGCCTCCCAACTAATCAACCAGATCACAAAGCTGACCAGAGGCAGGAGGGCTTATCCTGTGATGAAAGAATGAGGAAACTGGGCTTATTCAGCCTAGAGAAGAGGTGGCTTAAGGAGAAACTAAGAGCAGCCTTTCAATAATCCTGGTGGTCCAAGGAAGATAAAACCAGGCATTGTGTGGCAGTGCATGGTGGGAATATGAGAAACAGAGGGCACCAACGAGAACAGAGAAGGGGTGTGGGAAGAACCATTTTCACTGTGATGATGGCCAGGCAGCAGAATAAGCTGCCAAATTGGGAAGCCTACAACCTTCAAGGCTGTGAAAAACAGACTAGCTAAAGCCCTGAACAGCCTGGTCTGACCCCAAAGCAGGCCTCCTTTTGTGAACAATGCTGCCCTAGAGACCTCCTGAGATCCCTTCCAACCTGGATCCTACTGAAATCCTTCACGTAGTCAATAAAGACCGTGATGCTCTTTCAGAAGATACCTTTGACCGTCCCATTTTATATTTTTGTCTCTCTAGCATCAGAAACTAAAAGTTTCATGAAACTAGAATAAAAATGTCCTTTTAACAGAACTTCCTGCAAACACAATAAATAAGGAATTCAGGGTCCAGCCTCATTTGTATTAATGTAAAGGGAGAGGGCTTGGCTGCTTGAGATTTGTATTCCATGAAACACGAAAGACAAGTCCTGACAAATTATATTTCCCTCTGATTCCTTTACATGAGCAATGATTGCTACTGAGACTAAAGAAACACTCTGACACTGGATGGTATAAAAATATCCTTGAAGAGGACACAGCTGTCGCTGAAGCATACACAGGATTGATTAGCAACTATTAGTCTACGGTACAAACAAATCTCTATCAGATTCTCATTTTAATAAGTAAAACTAACAAGAAGTTATACCTCAGTTAAGCAATTTGCTATCACCCTATAGAAGTATTACTGTAAACATACACAAATATACACACAATAAAATGGAAGTAATTACCTAAATTGCATCTTGTTTTAAAAAATCTAATTTCCCTGCAGTTTGCACATTTTTATTTAAATTGGATAGGAGAAATTAGACAGATTAATTTCAGTTGCAAGGAAGAAACTAATTTTATAGTGGTTTTTAGGTCAATATTATTGGGGAGCAAAACTGAGGTCATTAAAAAACAGTTAACAGAGTAATACAATAAGCATACAAAGGAAGTATATAAAAAAGTAAAAAAAGTAGTTCTCACATAATTTGAAATCTCTAAACTACTTTATAAGAGATTTTTTTTCTAGTAAGCAGCTTTTGCGTATGAAGACATTTAACCACACAGAGCATTAAGTGCTTTAAAGTTTGAAGGCAACTGGTAGAGCACAGAATGTAAGTCAATCCCGTAACTTCCAGAAAAAAAATTATAGATACCAGATAGATATTAGATTGTGCAGATCTCACAGGTTAACATTACTGTCTTGCTTTTGTGTTATTTTAGTGACTTAAATGAGTTTTCCATCAGTAAATTAACACAAGATTATTTATGCATTTTTTAAAAAGAAGTTCAGTATTGTATCCCGATATATTATTCCAATTCCGATAATGTGGCTGCAGCATGAAAGATTAATTCAAAATACATACTAAGATCCTTCAAGCTGATCTTTCAACTGGAAGCCAGTGACCTCAAGACATACATCTTTATTCTTCCACAAACTTCTGTCTTTGACTGCACAATTCCTATTTATAAGAACAGTAAAAGTTTTGAACTCCAGCTTCATTGACTTTGGCAAGACTGAACCATATAGTATGTAAAAGGATCTGATTAAATGTTCAATATCTTTCTTTTTTCTGCATGTGTCTTCCTTATTAGCAATTGGATCATTCAAAAATAAATGAGTTCATGATCTAAATAAGTTCATGGAGCTAAGTGATGTCATTTATGGCTAAGTATAACAAAGTTATATTTAACTCATTTAATTCAGTATTATCATTTATAGAATGTGGTAGACTGGGACATCAATTTTATTCAAATGACTATAAAGTCACTTCTTCCATTTTCAAAAAATCCTCAGAATTTTATCATGCAATAAACATCACCAGAACCAAAAACCTCCAAGTCTTTCTGCAGTCATCATTTACAGAGTTCTTTTCCATTAGAAAAAAAACCCATAACCGCACTTGTCAGTTTTCTTCATTTCATCTCAGTACAGAAGACCCTGAGATGCAGAATCAAGACCATATTTTCACCATCAGCACCTAAACTAATACATTACAGTTATTTTTACCTGATAGCACTGCTTTGAAAGGATGGTGAAACAGTATTCTCTACCACCCCTTTATTCACATCCCTTTTGAAATGTGGAAGAGAGTTTGAATCCTCAAAGGACTGAAAATAGTCAGCTCTCCTGTTTTCTGCCATGCTATTCCATACTTTATAAGCAGTTCCATCATCAGCTCTAATTTTAAAAGAATGAAGGAATACTTTATGAATGTTTGAAACCCAGCTGGATGTAGGCACTTGCCTCCAGACCTGCCTTAAGCACCTATTCTCACTGGGCATAACAGCTCCTGTTGCTGGTTCTGTGCCCTCTCCCAAGGCTTTTCAGAGAGTTTTTCTGAGAAGCCCAGTTGTTCCGATAAAAGTAGATATACAACTCAGGTGTCAAATGCAATTCTAGCTTCCATTCCTGATCTTAGCGAGTTAGCCATTTCGGGTCCTAAACCCCTTATTGAATCTACTGAAAAATCCTGTGTGATTAATCCTCTGTAAGTAGCTGAGGAAACCTGAACGCTCACAAAGCATCAGTAAACATACATATGTACTGTTACAAAATGAAACAGGTGTGTAACACATAGGCTAAAAAGTACTTGTAGCCAATTTAAAGATGGCAGTAAATATACTGTCACACACGTATAGAACTAAACTCTGTTTGAGAAAGGATGCTTTTTCTGACTCAGTGAGACCACAAAACTTCAGAATGTAATTTTCAAGGACGTACAGGCCATGCTAAATGAACACAACCTTAACAAGGGGAAATCTGTATACTGAGTACTTAAGAAAGTTTTTAAGATATTAGGGATATGAAAATTACAACCAAGAAGATGTGAGAAAATGTTTTTAATCATTGATGGGTTGGAATTCCCTGGGAAGGAGACTCTGGGAAGACAATATATGATAGGTTCTACAAATACAGGAGTCACCCTATTTCCTTTTGGGGTTGCAGTCAACAGGCCATTCATTACACCATATACAAGATATGTGTTGGTTTCACTGAGTGATGGCCCACTTGTATAAAGAATGGGCCATTTATAATTGGATTATTTTGCTGAAGAACATTTCTTTCTAATACTATTGAGACCCACAGCAGATAAAAGCATACAGCTTTTCTTTTAAGGCCCAGTCTTCATTAAAATTATATGGACACACTCTAAAGCATTTTGATCCCTATGGATGCTTTGGTAACATCTGTAGCTATGTAAGAGGAAAAATGGAAAAGACTATTCTGAATCATTAGCAGATCACACATATGCATGTGTGAAAACAAAAAGATTTATTTCTATTGAACATATTGTGAGTTATTAGAGTGACATTTCAGTAAACACTTCATGCGTCTACACAATTTAAGTAGATAATTAAATAAATCTAGAATAAAACAATTGTATTTATTTCAGAGATCTATGATTCTGTCTATGTAATGAAACATGCAACTTCCAGTGGCTGAACAAAAAGGTCTAGACAGCTGGTTCAGATGTAGACACCTACATCTGATTACGTAAAGCCAGTGCAGAAGTAGCAAACACCTTCTGAGATCTCCTAGAGCATTTACAATAGAATTCTATGCAAATAGAAAATATTGCCCAAGCAGTTGTGTAGACAGAATTTGCACAGGCATTTGTTGACAGCTATAACAAAATAAACAGAGGATACAGAATGATTAGCTTTGTTCGGCGTCATACCTTGTTTATTCTTTTTTTTAAGTATATAGGTTTGTAGTGGTTTAGTTCGCATTTCTTACCTTCTGTGAGATAAGAGGTTTGGAGAAAGGCAAAGCAGGCTCAAACTTAAAGAATATGAAAGAAAGTTTATTACTAACAGAGTTAAGAGTAAAAT
>VZRV01000198.1:183779-269521 GCA_013398115.1 Falcunculus frontatus | reverse complement strand
CCAAACTCCCCGCCAGGAGGTTTGAGCAGAAGAAAAAGGGACACTTCCTGTGTCTCCACTGGCTTAAATATGGAAATTTCGAGCGTGACTGGTCAAGAGATCTGTCCATCAGACTCAGGGTCAACCCACGACAAGGTTTCCTAAAACTCAGATTCCCCAAGATGAAGATCTTTATTATCTTTGATATACCAATGCATGATTGTGACTCATCACCATAATATTTAATTTCCAACAGCAGATTTTCTTGTAAATGGTTAAGTGATGGGAAGGCATTTAATAAATATCCATGGAGAAATTGATTATTTATATAAACCAAATTTTACCCCAAGAAAGAACAACATTACTAGACAGTATCACTTTAAAAACTTTAAATTTCTAGATTATATATTAGATTTATGATGTTGTTTTCATCATTACTTCTTTTACAAAGAGTACACTGTGTATGATGTGAAAATTACCCATTCTTTTAACTAATTTACCATAAACTCTCTCAAGATTTTCCAACTCACCTAAGTGCTTCAATAGGTTCCTCTGGTATTGCAGCACAAGTATATAGCAATATTTCTTGCTAAATTATAGTTTCAGGAATTATCAATTTCATTATTTCTAGTTTCCTTATTTTGTGAAGGATTTAATATTTTCAAACTTTGTTTTGGGGTTTCTTTTGTTTGGGTTTTTTTCAGTTTGTTGTGGGTTTGGTTTTTTTTTTTCTGACTTGATCTTTATTTTAGACAGATTATTTGTCTACAGTATATGAAGAAGTTGTACTACAAAGTTTTGCATTTTACTCTTCTGATTCATGGGGAATGTTTTTGTTGGTCTTTTTGGTTTTTGATATCAAACAGTCTACTGTGTCACACTGAATAACAAGAATATTTTGAATATACATGAGAGACTGCTTAGAGTTACAATATAAAGAATTACAGTACATCAGGGAGAGGAGAAATAGGCTTATGGAAGATAGTCATCTATCAGGCACTCCTCTGCCATCAGTATCTGGGAACAGCAGGTCCAATGTTAAAGGTGACTACAGTTAAAGAAAGATTTTCTATTCACTTCAGCGGGATCAGTCACAAGCTGCCAAGTATAACAGACATTTTCTAGTTTTCACAGTGCAGATTTCAGCCTGGACTTTATTGTTCCACGCCCAGACTTTCTAGCTCTATGCTGGTGGTTAGATACTCCCAAGTCACTGCTGTATACTCTACCTGCAGAATGATATGCCTCTGTTACAATAATATTTCCCATTTTTATAGCACTTTAAGTTTTTGTGGTTAAATGAAAGCTTCTCCTTGAGTCTCTCCCAGAAGAGTTTGCACAAGGCAGTATAACAACTTTTGCTTTAGGTTTTGAGTAGCTGTTTAAAATGCTGTATACTCCATCAGATATATTCGCAGTGCAACACAGCCTGAGATAGGTTGTTCTTGCCTCTCCTTATCTGCAGCAGAAAGGAAGGCCTTATACATAACTTTATTTTTTCCCCCTTGTTCATTCATCCACATGAGGTACCAGGCTGATATTGAACTCTTAGACCAACGCAGTGCTGGCCTTTTCATGATAAATTTAGCTAACTGTTCAAGAACAAAACCTCTTCTGGTTCTTCATGCCTTCCTACTTCTTTGTATTTCCAATTTACACCTGCTTTTGGAGTATATGATTAATTCAACCTACACTTTTCAACCAACTTTTACACTTCAAATTCTGAAAGATTAATCCAAGCTTCTAGTCATGAAAAGAGACTTCTTCCATTTCAGACAGCTGAATTTCCCTCTGGAGGTGCCTATCTTTCCCAACTGATTATAGAAGAAGCCAGCATTCCTAGACAACCTAAATGATCCTGGAATCAGCTGCCAGTGTGCACCCACTCTCCATTTATTATTTTCCCCAATGTCAAGAGTAAAATTCACTCACCCGCTGAATGATTTTGCATTTTCATGATAGATATTGACATAATAAATCTATTACCTGGTGTCCTCATGTCATTTTTTACTTTTCAATTCATGCTTAAAACACAATGAAAGGAGAACAGCATAAGACAGCTAAGAATTTGATCAATATGTGTGTAGCATATGTTTTGGTGTTATCACGCAGAGCAGGATGCAGAGGCTTGGTGTGTCTGGGTAAGAAAGGGTGGGAAAAAAATATTAGGATTTCAGACATCACGGAAAAGTAAATTAAAAATATTAATGGAATTATCTGGTGAAAGATTTCCAGGGATAAACATGTTGTGTAAAGAAGTTTAATTACATTAGACACTGTGTAAAAATGTACTTTATATGAAAGTGAGAAATAACAAAAGGAGACAGAGACATAGAGAAAAACAAAGCTTTGAAGGGATAACCTTGCAGGAGAAATAAGTGGCAGCAGGATTTTATTTGTTGCAACTTTAAGAGGTTAAAAAAAAAAAAGTACATTTCAGGAGGTCAGAGGCTGCATCCGGTTTTTTTTTTCTTCTTGTGACAGTGACAAAAAGATAGCTGAGTCTCCTTATGCATGTTTATCTTACACAGTCTTCCTTTGTGCCCTCTCTGCTGAGCAACGTAGTTTGTCCTAAGATAAGAATACCACGTGGGTATTGCAGGAGGAGCTGTCTGGATGTTTACATGATCAATGTATTCCAGAGATGGGGGAGTTGAGTTGGTTTTGATTGACTTTGTTGCACATGCATAAAGATATAAAATACTGCTGCAATCTGGGCCAGCTGTGCCACCTTGTCTCCTGAAGCTGCAGACAGCTTTTTGTGGACCAACATCCCCCACACCCACTCTGCATGCTGTCAGAGATATCTGCAGGATACACACAGAATGAAGACAAGGAACAGTTTCTTTTGGATGAGTGTGTAAAACTGCTAAGATCTGGTCAAATAGAGAAATAAAGTCCTAAAGTAGCTGCATGGGTGTTTTGTTGATTTGTAATTGTGAATTATGCAAGGCCAAAGACTAAATCTGTATGTTTCTCGACAAATCTGCTTATTTTATAGCCCTTTAGATCTAGACAGTTGGCCAAATGTGAGACTAAGTGGACCTAGCTACACCTAGAGTTCTCTGAGAAGTTCAGAAAGCAACAGGGTCTCACCACAAAGGACCATGACCTTATTATATTATAATCCATTGTAATAGACAGTAGAGTTGTTATTTAGGTTGTATTAGCAATAAATCTAATCATAATCATCCACATAATCACTGTGTCCTACTTCTAGCACCTGGCTGAGAGCCTACTCTTGACTATGCCACACTTCTCTTGTGCCTTCCAGCAATAAGACAAAATATAAGACAACAAAAATTCTCTACCATTGCTCCAATCTCTAATTAGAACTTCCATTTTTGCCAGTCACCAACTTATGCTGAGAATTGAAGGATCATACTGCTGATGCTGCTTTTTCTTATTGAAGTACCATACATCTGCTAGAAAGGCTAAATTTTTTGCCACTATTGTCCAAGTTCTAGAAATATATACTTTTATTTATATACACAGACACACACACTCAGCGTCAAGGTCCAGGAAAAAATATTTGATCTCCACGGTGTATAGGCTAAATAATACTTTCTTTTCAACTGCTGTATCATATTAGCACCAAGAAGTAAATCCAGAACAGTGGTTTCTAAGTGACAAGCAGTGGTACTAAAATAGCATTTAAGAAAGGTATGTGCCACTAATTCTTCCAAAGAATTAAAGAAATGGGTGGGTAGTGAGAGATAAGCTGGCTGCTAGTCCTGTCAATGAAATATCTGTACTGAAAGCAGTGACTTAGGGAGTGTCAATCTTGCTTAGCAAGTAGAACCATAAATGAATCCCCCAGAGTGACAATTTTCTCATTAACATTAAAGATCATCTGGAATCCCATTAGTAGCACAATCATGTCTAGAGCATATAGAAGGTACAGCGTGATGAAGCTACCTAAATTGGGAACAGAATGAGGCAAAAGTCTATTTTACTCTCTTTTGGAATGGATTCCTAAAATATACCTTTGAGAACAGGCATGACAAGAGAGCAAAAAAGAAGATACAGTCAAATATGCAAAAGGAGGTTGTTGCTCATGACAAGACATTACAAGAATGGCAGTCGGAAGGAATTATTTCAATAAAATACCCTTAAATCCTAGAAGAATTTCCTTCTTTTGTCTAAATTTTCATGGGCTAGCTGCAAATAAATGGGGATAGATCTGAAAGGTGATTGGAAAAAAGCAGTCTGACAGAGAATCTTCGATAAGAAAAAGTGACATGAAGGTGACTGTCCTTTAACATCCACCAACCTGTCTTCCATTTTCTGATCTTCAGATTAAAATGGCTGAACTGTACAAAGGAACAGAATAAAAATTACTTCAATCAGCATGAACACAGGTTGTATGGGAAGCAGAAGTGTACACTCTCATTATTTTGCAATTATCTGTCACATTAATTCATATTCTCTTTAGATAAAGAAGAGATGCCACATACTGGGGTCCAATGTGGACATAAGGAAAACATCTGAATAGGCTCCTGTGTCTTCATACCAAAAGAGATTTTCTGTAAAAATAGCATTACAGAGGCTGTTTATTCTATCCTGCTTTTATTTCACATTTGTGAAGTTTTACTACCTGGGTTTCCTTACTTGAAGGAGTTTTCACATGTTTATTTTTCTCTTATGCACTTTCCAAAAGTTTCTGAAGTACTATGTTGTCAATTTTTGTAGCATGTAGGGGAAGATTTTTAAACACACTTCTGAAATAACTTCCTACTCCCCAGTTTGATGTGTATCACTGTGAATATGGAAACTGCAGTCACTTTCAAATGCTTCAGTATGTTTTTAAATAAGAGAGGAAATGCACTCAAAAGTTAGCAGGGGAAGAAATCACCCCAATCTAAAAACTAGGACAAGGTAAAGCCCAAAGACCAGGATAAATCAATCTACAGAAAACAGGTATTACTAGGCATCCAATACATTCCACCGTTATCATGTTATCAAAACAATTCATCATTTTTAACTTATTTACCAACATGGCACATATGATAGAGGTAGAAAGACTGAGAGTCATATGGAAAATAAAGTGAAAGGAGTAAAAGGAAGCAGCCCAAGGATTTTTTAGATACCTAAATAACCTCAGATACAATATAGTGTATTCCTGACATACCTAGAATTGCTATAGATTTTCTTTTGTAATATAAGGAAAGAAATACTGCTTACAAAAATAAGCCATATTCTTACCCTCTAAGAATTATTTAATTTCAATAGATTTGCCCAAGTGACTCATTTGTACCAGTCTATCCATGTAATATTCAAGGCTAACTCTTGCTCATTTAACACAAAGCACTTCCAATCATTGATTGCAAATAATTATTTACACATTCAATGGCAACCTTAATGCTAGAATTTCCTAACTTTTCAGAGGTTTTTCTTTACAACTGGAGTATTTTAAGTATTTTTCAAGCAACTTGCTAGATTTTAAGAAACAGTGTAAAGTGGAAAAAAGAGCTTTCGTCACACATATTGTATGAGCTCTTCCTATTAGTGAGTTGGCAATCTTTAGACTATATGTCCTTCTTATTTTATTGAACTTATAACATCATCAGTGATGCTGTCACCCTCCAGAGATTTTACAGGAAAATGAGATGTCTGCTTTACCAGTAGATTTACTTACCCATTACTCTGTTGTCTTTCTGGAAGATGTAACAATTCTGAATTCTCATCTGAAATTATTCTGAACTGTACTACTGAGTGACTTCTTGCTGTTTTTTTTGCCATGGCTGCCTCCCACACAGATTTCTCAGGCACAGTTTTGCTTTATCCCTTTTTCCTGTGACGTCCCATTCCATATTTCATTCTTGCTTCTCCAATTATTCTCAGCTCCCAAATCCACTTTCTCCTTTTGATTCAAGGTGACACATCTCAGTCTCTCTCAATTACTTAAATCAGGCGTCTTCTCGCATATTTTGCCTATCATCCTAAAGGCTAGTGTTAAAAGAATCTTTCTTTTCTGGTTCCTCTACAAGCACTATGGTGGCAGTTGGACAGTGGGAGTTTCGATTATTTACAGCTGCTCACTACTTACTAGAAGGCTAGATCCGTGCTATGATCCACTGCAATAATGTTAGGATTCCACTCTTGAAATTATGTTAAGGTCTGGTTATTAAAATAAGCCTCTGCCTGAATTAAGGTGCAAGTGAGACCACACACCACAGTCAGTAGTATGGATTTTATTTAACGGTAAATGTGTGTGAGAAAGAGAGAGGTAGAAATAGGAAGGGAAAGAGGGAGAAGAAAAAGAAAGAAAGAGAAAGAGAAAAGAGAAAGAGAAAAAGAGAAAGAGAAAGAGAAAGAGAGAAAGAGAAAGAGAAAGAGAGAAAGAGAAAGAGAAAGAGAGAAAGAGAAAGAGAAAGAGAGAAAGAGAAAGAGAAAGAGAGAAAGAGAAAGAGAAAGAGAGAAAGAGAAAGAGAAAGAGAGAAAGAGAAAGAGAAAGAGAGAAAGAGAAAGAGAAAGAGAGAAAGAGAAAGAGAAAGAGAGAAAGAGAAAGAGAAAGAGAGAAAGAGAAAGAGAAAGAGAGAAAGAGAAAGAGAAAGAGAGAAAGAGAAAGAGAAAGAGAGAAAGAGAAAGAGAAAGAGAGAAAGAGAAAGAGAAAGAGAGAAAGAGAAAGAGAAAGAGAGAAAGAGAAAGAGAAAGAGAGAAAGAGAAAGAGAAAGAGAGAAAGAGAAAGAGAAAGAGAGAAAGAGAAAGAGAAAGAGAGAAAGAGAAAGAGAAAGAGAGAAAGAGAAAGAGAAAGAGAGAAAGAGAAAGAGAAAGAGAGAAAGAGAAAGAGAAAGAGAGAAAGAGAAAGAGAAAGAGAGAAAGAGAAAGAGAAAGAGAGAAAGAGAAAGAGAAAGAGAGAAAGAGAAAGAGAAAGAGAGAAAGAGAAAGAGAAAGAGAGAAAGAGAAAGAGAAAGAGAGAAAGAGAAAGAGAAAGAGAGAAAGACACGTTACAGTCACTACCACAAGGGTTTCTGTGGCATCAAGGTGGCTCCCCTGGTTTTTTCTGTGGTTGGGATCCCCAGAGCATTCTTCTGGAGGTGCCACTTCTATGCATTCCTGGGTATCCAGATAAGTACATGCCATTCCCACAACTTGAGATGGCATGTGTGTAAGCAGTTACTTCCTTTCTCACAGTTTGTCATGGTGGGAATTTTGGCCATATAGGTTACGCAGATATGCTTGACCAGGCCTGGCATCTTCAGATTTTAGGTTTGAAATAAACTCTTACCAAAATCATTAGCTCTTGCAAATTATACCATATATTTTTATAAGTCCCAGGGAAAAATTCGATTAAACATATACATATTGGAACACAGATGCATGCAAAAATATTAAGACATTTTAGATCTTTCAAATCACTGCTACACAAAATATAACAACTCCCTTTATTTCAAAAGAGGAATGAGCCACCTATGACAAATATACTGAATGCAGTTAATACATTTCTAAACATTCTGATAGTATGATTTGATGGGAACATATAAATATAATAGAAACACAGAAAAATTCTTCCTCTTGCATGAAGTAAAATTTCTCCTGTGGAAATGTACAAATGCTGAACAGGGCCATTGGGAGATTCTTTGCAGCTATAGAAATACTGAGGACTCTGATAAAGAAGTTCAGAATTTTTAGTACCTTTCAGAGGTAGCAGACAGTATCTGCAACTATTAAATCTACCTACAAATATAGCAAAGCCAGGGCAGGAGATCAAACACTGGTCACAAATTACTGACAATGTCTAATTGCTAGCAGCTAAGAACCTCATACGGTGCTTTAGCTGGGCAGATAGTAAATGTCAGTAAGTATTTTCAAGAGGTGTTTTGTCAAGGGCCATCTTTTAGGAGGTGAGGGAAAGAAAATTAAATATGTAAGTGGGGCAGCATGCCACGTGGCCCCAAAGCACTATTAAGTTAGTAGTATAGTTGATATCTGTATTGCACTAATCTGAATGCAGAAGAACCAAGGACTGCAGAAAAACACCCAAAGGTCAACGCTTTCTTGGCCTTAGTTTTCCCTGCTCTTGAGCCTGTGGGTTCCAGAACTCATTTGTAAAGCTTCAGCAAAAAATTTTATTTCACTCCCTCTTATTTAAATGCCTACATTTGTGCGTATCATAAGATCTCAAAACAGTTCCAGTTTGGTTTACAACTGTATAGTTAAGACAATCACTTCTTCAATAGTACAGTCAGTGCTTCCACTGACAGCAACAGGAGCAAGGCCGTGCGTTAAAACGGAAAACAAAAATCTATGAGAAACCTCCACTGTTTTCCTCTGCCATTCTAATATTGTTAAGTTTTATTTTAGAAACAGTGCTAGACATCTGGAAAACAGATTGAGCTTGTTATTGTCAATATGAATATTTTTCTTAGCTTGTGGATATGAGAAACATTTTGGGTCAGCCTGTAAGTTCAAATTACAATGAGCTTTTAGGATTCATGAAACAACAGACAATGACATTTTATGGTGCCAGACTCCAATTTGGTCCTGAGGTAGCTACTCATATTCCTTCCACAGTGAAGATGCCTAGGAAAATGATTCATGGATGATTAACCTGCCTAAACAAAAGAAAAAAAAAAAAAGAAAAAGAAACTAAAAGAGAACTAAAAGGTATAAGAAGTGATTCAAAGAGGGTTGTGTTAAAATTTTAGGGTTTTTTACTTACCTTGAAATGATGTGGAACTGCCTTCACTCACTCAAATATTTAGTTCCAAAGCAGAGCCTTTATAAAAAATTATGTTTATTCAACTTGCAAGTGATGACATTTATAGGATATGCAAGTGCTTACTTCCTCTCAGAAATAAGAAATTTGAATGGATTTCTTTTTTCTAAGTCTAAATGGTTTCAAAAGCTTTCTTCTCAGCAGAATATCCTGAGCACCTTACAGAGGTTTCAGTTTTAGTGCATTTTCTATGAAGGAGTGTTTAGCCAAAAATACAAGATTCAAGAACTTGGGGATAAAAAGAAAATGAAAGAGCCCAACAGAACTTATGAAGGATGGTTCTGGGATCTAGAAACTGTTCTAATGGTCATGTATTTTTCACAACTATTAGTAATGAATGCAAAATAATAATCATGATTTTAACATAAACCAAAACAAAGGAAGCATATGTACACTCTTCTTTACATGGAACCCAGTGGTGTGAGTAGACTCAAATAAGCCCCCTGGATGAGGACTCTGGTTTCACAGTCACAACAATCCTTATTTGTGAATTTCAAATCAATTCACGTCTTTTTAAGGTGCTGTGAAAGTCAGCTCAGCTGGGATGCACAGTGCCAGCATTTTAGTACTATTTAGCACAATTTAGTACCATTTAGTACCACAGTCACATTCAGATGCAGAAAGAGTCTATGGTTCTTCAAACGCATGAGAGGTTAGAATTATTTTAGAGAATTTTTGTCTTACACTTCAGAAGTGCTGTTATATTTAAGCCACACTGAGTGCCTAAGCTCCTTACGTTAATAGGAAATGCCAGCATTCCTGAACTGAGCATAACTGAACTAAGCAGGCAACAGCTACATCCAGACTGAATTTTAATGCTAAGAAAGGCTAATCCTCAATAAATATATTAATCAAATATAATTGAAAAAGAATAAAAAGGATTCATACTTATCACTATAAAAAGTACTGTCTGTGACCTGAAGAAAAAGGAAAGGCATCAGCAAGTAGCATTAATAGTTTTACCATGGAAAATGCAATATATCCATTTCCTTTCTTTTTAATAATTGACAATAAATTGCTCCAAGTTGCTACGTAATATCCAAATAATGACTTACTATTATGCATAATAATATGATGTAAATTGCTATATTTAACCTCTTTTATACTCCAAATAGGAGTCTCAAGTGTAAGATAGTAATGTAGCATTTATTATTACTTGGTGACAGCGCCTTCTTCACTAAAGATTTATTATTTATTAATGTGACCAATTCCTGTTTAGAATACTGCCAAAAATGACAACTCCAATACTTGTTTTAATCCCACAATTCCTCTGCATGTGCATTCTGACTGCAAGTGTAAAGGGATGACATGTATGACATGGCCTTTTTCCAGCATCACCACTTCCTGTTGCTCTATGGCATCTTGAAAATCCAAAATCAGTATTCTAGCTGTATGTCTGCTTGTTTTTTAAATCTGGCAACAGTAAGAAACAGAATAGAATAATACAAGAATTAAGTTTAAAATGCATTTTAAGTCCTTTATTATCCTTTTCCTTTGTTATTCAGAATTGCACCTTACTAGCATAACCCAGCCTTGAACAAATTGGTATAACTGGAATAACCAGAAAATTGGGTTAACTTACATATTAAAAAAAAAAAATTAAAATTGTGTCTTAACAGTTCTTTCTAAAGGACTATTAAGAATGAATACATTTTATTAAGACATTTATCGTAGTAGTAAATGAATTTTTTAAATCCTTCTCATAGTCAGACAGTTCTTGTCTTTGTATGTTGCAACATCGCTCCCCAAATTTCTTGTTGTGACAGAAGCATGATTGACACTCACATTTAAAAAAGAATATTAGACAACTTCCCAGTTTTCTGCCCAGCTCTTACCACTTCTTTTGCTTATTTTTTTCTACGTATTTAATCCTTCTGAAAGTTCCACCAGCACTTGGTTATAAAATTCTGTATTCATGTATAACAGAGGTAAATGTTTCAGTCCTCCATACCCTATATATTTCAATCCTCCCTTAAAAGATGACAACACATTCCAAACTTAGAAATCCATTTCCTGAAGCTATGTATTTTGTAGGTATGATAAAGACTAATAAATAAGGGTTTGTAGAAGCAGAATGTACTTATGTCATTTGCTATTATCTCATTATTTCAACTCACTATTCTACTCCATCCCAAATTAATAGAAAGACTTAATTCACATTAGGAGCTTGACATTTGAAGTAAGACTAGGTAGTAGGAAATAAAAAGCTTTTTTAACATCAGTGTTTCTATAATGGACAAGGAAACAAAAGACTATATTTTCTCTATACTTAGTCATTAGTAGAATGACTAAATGCTCTAGGAAGATAATTAGCATCAATTAAAATTGAAACAATACTGGATATTTGAGAATGGAATGTAAATTAGGAACCATAGGCTTGTTTTTTACATGGATTAGTAAATCAAACGGATTTTCTTGATTTTCTTTTCTGAGTAGCAGGGTGAGTACATGACAAATTAATATCACACAGACACATTTAGAACTGAAGTCTATCCAATTCAAATTCTTTATTTGTAAAATGAGCATAATAAAAATGGTAGGATATACCATGTGTTACTACATACCATTAGTGATTATTGGTAAGTTTCCTGGGCTATATTAAAGCATTTTCATTGTGTTTCTGAATTTTCTTTCAAAAAAATTACTTAATGATCTACTATTTTACTTTTTTAAAAAGATTGGGAAGGGTATGCATAACATTTAATGAAAATGAGAATGGCAATCAATATAACAATGTGGAATGCTTTAAGTTTATTAAATGTCCTTATTTAATCTGCAGAAAACAATTTAGAAGTATTTCAGCATAATTGCAGAATGACTGACCTGTTGGAAAGAACCTCAGCAGATCATCTAGTCCAACATCTCTGTTTGAAGTAATGTCACCACAGCACTTTGCTCAGGTCTATATCCATAAAGGATACAATTCAGTATCTCTAAGGATGGAGACTATGTAGCCTCTCCATACACCATATCCTGTGTATGATAACCTTCAAAATAAAAAAAATTTACCTTTTATTTAAGTGAAATTTCCTGTATTTCAGTTTGGCACTGACTCTTGGTATTTCACAAGGCACCACTAAGAGTCTTTCTCCATCTTCTTGACTCCTTTCCCAAGACCATCAGAGATCCTCCTGAGCATTCTCTTCTCTGGGCTGAATAGTCCCAACTCTCTCATCCTCTCTATAGAGCTCAAATGCTGCAAGCTATTAAGTCTTCATGGCCCTGAGTTGGATTCCACTACATCCATATCCCTGTCATACCAGGGAGCCCCAGACGGGACACACAACTCCAGCTTTGGCTCCCTCATGAGAAATCTTTTTCTAAAAATGAATGAGAAAATACTTCCTTATCAGCTACTCTTAAACTTCCTAGCTAAAACAGCAAGAATTTATTTTCTGACTTGAACAAAATTTCTATGGAAAGCTCCTTGACTCTATATATTTTAATTACAACAACAGCTGAATCAAACATTAACAAGGATACAAATAGTTTAAAACTCAAGGAAAAGTTGATATGTTCTCCTGGGTTTAGTGAGGGTTTTCCCCCAAAGCTTAGCAACCACGGCAATGTAAATAGAATATTGACAGCGCAAGGTTTGTGTAACAGGAAGCTGTGAGAAGTCATAGCAAATTATCAGCTTACTTAATATGAAATATCACAAAGACTGATTGCAGTGTTTTCCTTGCCCTGTTTCACATTCATCCATGACTTCTTTTGATTGCAGAGTTTGTTTATGGGTTTATCATTAGAGTTTCAGAACCCATGGTCTGTCTTTTTCACTTAGTACAGAGTAGCTACTAAGCAAATATTTTGTCATATAATCGCTGAAAATTTGATAGTAGTCCTGCTTCTTGTTCAGCTGTAACTTGAGCTGGGCATATTGACTGCATTTCATGAGTCTGTACTTGCTAAATATACAAATATTTATTTTACCAAACTTTCTGGTGAATGGATACTGAAAATAAAGAAAAATTAAATAAATCACCACAAAATCTATAGCTAAACTTTGGTGGCTTGGAATTATGCAGTATCTCTGAAAACAATTGTCCAAATAGTTCTTTCACTTCTGAATCCAAAAGTCAATCAGCATCAATGAGATTAGATGAAGAAGACTCTTTTTCCCTTAAGCCTTCAAAATGCTCAGTTTAGTAATCAGGATTACTAGAGGAGCTGGTAATTAAGTCCATGGCCCTTTATCAGAAATTGTGAGGATATTAAATTAAAATATTAAATAAAATCAGTGTGTGACTGGAATGTGTACCTCAGTTTTCAGCAAATAGATAACAGAACATAAATTTAGAGATATGCAAGACAGAGAAAATTAGTCGGCTTGGCAACAAATGTCTGTCAAAGATAATAATGTAAAAGTTAGGAAGGGTTTTAGAAAATATTTAGTTTTGACCTTGTGTAAAACGAGCTCTACAATATACCTCTGTAACTACAGAGGGAAGATGATGCAGCCTAAGATGAGTAAAGAAAAGGTAGAAGCACAAAGTAAATGAATGTTTGACAGAAAAATCACAGTTGAATTCATGAGTAGCCAAAAGGAATCAAAGGCGTGTAGAAGGAGATGGTAATGTGGAAAGAAAGAGGAAAGGACAATCCAACTAAAAGCACTACTGAAAAAAGAAAAAGACCTCTCATACATCAAAGTGTACTAAGGGAAACATCTGTTTAAAATATATATTTTTTTAAACCTTCTATTCCATTATTTCAACAGATCCAGAGCAGATACCATATCCTCACCTCTGCAAGAGTCAGTGCACATCAAAATCTGAAAATAAGAAAAAAAACATCTTTTGTCTATAAATTTTAAAAACTCCAAAGATCTGAAAGTCCACACTTTTAAAGGAAACAACAGTTATTATCATTGTCTATTTGAAGTGTGCTATCACTCATAGGGTGCTGTATGCTTATCCAGAGAAGGTGCCAAATGGAGAAAGTAAGCAGCATATGGAAGATAAAGCATAAGAATAAATAATATACATATGTTTACATATACATGTGTGTGTGTGAATGCTTATATAAATACTAACTCTAGCCATTGATATTCAGTCTAATGATGATTCATTGTGGTGGTCAGGATGGTGCTTGACGGGAGAAATGGAACAAGGGGAGAATCAGAGAAACAAAGTAACCTATTTGACACATTCAATAAGTAAAATAGGGTCAGATCATCTCTTACCACATTTGGATTCCCCCTATCTGAAAATGACTCACCTAGATGACTCAAGAACAAAACGGGCTTGCTGCAATATAAGATTTTATGTAAAAGGGGAAAGTAAAGAATGAAAAGTAGTGAAATCAGAATATTCTTGTCTTTAAAAAATGATGTGGACTGCAAGTTTAGATTTCTATTCTTGTTGCAATCATTGTCACAAGGATAGATTCCTCTTGTGACATGCTGTGTTCTCATTACATCTTTTGTCAAAAAAATAAAATCAATACCTCATGAAATTTTCAAAGTAAGTTTACCTGTTGATGGCTGTGAAATACTGAACTATTCTATGTGTGAACAGCTAAACCCACTGATAGAGATGTTAGACCACTGTCTTTTGTATTCTCTAACATTTATTTAAATTGCACCCCCTTGTTCTCATAATAAAGATTACCATAAATATGAGGTGCAACATACTGTATAAGCTTTCATTATAATTGGGAAGAAGAAATTTTGGACTCTCTCCCAGATGGCTCACAACAACTTTCTGATAAAAAAGAAGACACACTTGCAATAGCTGTCCTTTTTCATCTAGTTTATAATGCCACAATTAGTTTTTTTATGCCCTTCTGAGAGCTATAAATTAATAATTAATGTATAATAAAAATATGGAACACAGAATTCTGCAGTTATGAAACTGTGACATCCACGAAAGCAAATCTATAGAAACATGGAATTGTTACAAAATGGACTTCAATTTCCATCTACAGTCAGAAAAAAAAAGCCCATCATTGATTTTCATGAGAGCAAGATTTGAATAATTGATCCTGCAGTTTGAAATCAATAAGATGCCCTTTCATGTGCTGTCCATGTTGGTTTGGTCCTGTTAATCTCTTTCACATCTAAGTAATTCATAGTTAATGACTGAACTGGGTGACTAGCCCTGACGAGTTTACATTCTGAATCTTGTGACAAATAAAATGTTATCACTGGAATTTAGGCATATCTACTAACAAGTAGGAGGCAAGTGTTGATAGCTATTTTTAAACTGAGAACCTCCAAATCTTTTCTCTTCTGGCAGTAGAGAGCAAAAATCCATAGTTTACTAATTGTAGTATTAGAAGAAGTAGTAGTAGCAGTATTAGCAGCATAAACCCTTAATTGCAGAGATAAAACAAACAAACTAAAAAAAAACAACTGTTAGGGCTGGCAGAATGTGTTGCAAATACATCGTTACTTTTAGATGTCACTGGCTTAAATGATATTTAGTAAACACGAATGTGAGCGAAAGTGGACCCTTCCATGCTATTATCCTGCATTGTTTGGCAACAGAAGTGAGAAGCCTGTTCTGCAATACTTCTAGGATCTTTTTTATTACCTGTCTCATAGGACAATGCCTTGAGCACTAGGGTGTTTCATATTCTCAAGGCATTGGTCTCATTTCAACCTACCAAACAACTGCCATGTGACTGTTCATCTTATTAAGTGGTAGGCTGAGTGAAGTAAAGCAATATGGTAACAACAAAACAACAGGGTAAGATAAAGACTGCCTCTTGTCTTCCAAATTCATCACAATCACAATTTCCCTTAACATGTTGCTCCCCATTTACTTATGCAGTGCCATAAAATATTTTTTTCACATGTTCAGAAACAAAGGCAAGGCCCATATGCTGAAAAACAGCCTTCTAGTTAATTAGTACCGGCTATTCAAGTCACTTAAATTCTCTGTCTCACTGTCTTTTTTCCTTGAAGCTAGAAAGGCAGTAGATTTATAAACAGATTTGAAGTAAACTTAAATTTTAGCAATCACTCAGGTTTTCTCCCACTTACTGTTTTTTTAAGCCATCCAGCTCATATCTTAATGACATCAAAAATTGTATGTCCATGTTTTAGTGCCATGGACATGACACTGGCATCAGCCTCACCTCCTTGCCTGTTAAGATCATGCATCAGATTTCTTATATTGAAATGTATGAGAGAGAGGGAAGTGATTAGAGAGCCAAGGGCAAATCATACCTGATTAACCTAGTGGCCTTCTACAATGAAGTGGCTGCATCAGTGGAAAAAGGAAGAACTTCGGATGTCATCTACCTACATTTCTGCAAGTTCTTTTATACTGTCCCAGACAATATCCTTCCTGCTAAACTGGAAAGATAAGGGTTTGAGGGACAGACTGTGAGATGAATAAGGAATTAACTGGATGGCTGTGCCCAAAGAGTTATAGTCAATGGCTCAATGCCCAAGCTGAAATCAGTAATGAGTGGTGTCCCTCAGGGGTCCATACTGGGATCAATACTATTTAATATCTTCATCTGTAACATAGATAATGGGACTGAGTCAGCAAGTTTGCAGATGACACAAAGCTGAAAGGTGTAGTTGGTATTCTTGAGGGAAGGATGGCCGGCCAGGAGGACCTTGGCAGCCTTGAGGAGTGGGTACATATGAACCTCATGAAATTCAAGAAGGCTGAGTGCAAGGACCTGCAATGGAGTCAGGGCAACCCCCAATATCATTAGAGACTGGGGGCTGAATGGGTTGAGAACAGCCCTGAGGAGAAGGACTTGGGCATACTGGTGGATGGAAATTTGGACATGAGCTGGCAATGTGCACCTTCGGAACAGAAAGCCAACCACATCAGACCTGTGTCCAGCAGTGTGATTTGCCCCCTCTACTCCACTCTTGTAAAACCTCACCTGGAGTACAGCATCCAGCTCTGGGATCCACAGTACCTGAAAGACATGAATGGACCTGCTAGAGTGGATCCAGAGAAAGGGCACAAATTTGGTCAGAAGGCTGGAGCACCTGTCCTGTGACGAAAGGCTGAGCTGGGGTTGTTGAGCCTAGAGAAGACAGGGCTCCAGGGAGACCTTAGATCACCCTTTCAGTATACAAAAGAGGCTTTTAAGAAGGAGAGAGAACATTTTACCAGGGCCTGTCAAGAGGTCCTCCTAACCCAAGACACTTTATGATTTTGTTTCTATATTGCGGGTAAATAATGGGACAACACACATGATCAATATGATCCAAGTGAAGCCGTTTACTCGAAAAACCCCAAGTATTCTTATACCTTCAGTGACAGTGCTAAAAATAAAGTTACAAGGTAAGTTTTCTCACAGTGCTATTTCCCACACAAAGTTTCACACAGTTTTCTCTATCCTAATTAGTGCTCTAAGTCCATTATCAGAAGGCTACAATAATAATTTCATCTGCCAAGCTCCTTTCCAGACACCTGGCAGTTAAGCTCCCTTTCTCACAGATGTTTTACAAGTGGCCTTGGAAAAGGAATGCAGAGGCCTATTGCTTTTCTAAATGCAGAGGCTTATTTCTCATCTAACGAGTTTGGATTGCTCACTGTCTACCTATGTATTATATGTGTATATATATATATGTGTCTAATATATGTCTACATTCACTACATGTCCACGTAGGCTCAGATACTGATCCTCTACACTATATGAAATTGCCATAATCCTCCTGCCCATGTGAAGATAGTTCAGACTTATTTTGCAATGAGAAACCCGCTGAGTTCAGATGAGATTTTTGTTTCCCTCTTCCTCTGCTCTGAAAGCTATTCCAGTGTAAAGCACAACCAATTTCTCTGCCTTTCACGACAGAATATATTTGCTCACAAACTCTAGGTTGTCATTATGCCAGATTTTTTGGTATTATAATAATATTAATGCTTATTCCTACATATAATTGAGTAGAAAGCTTACCTGCCTGGAGACTAATAGATCAGACTGTGAAGCAAACAAAGATGACACCAAATGCAGGATTTTAACATGTAATACTTAACACTGTCGTTCACTGTCAATGAAAGCGTGATACCCAGTTGTATTATATTGGTTTACATTGTCTTAGCCAAAGATTGCTCAGGAGACCTTGAGAACTGTTGAAAACAGTTCTGAAATAAAATATACATGATCATATTTCAGTAACAAAAGATTGCAAGCTGCTGCGCTGAAAGGGGGAATTTTTCAGTTAGAAAAGTACATCTGTCTTTCAGTGTGCAAGGCACCTGTCACCCAACCAGTGATAAAAAGCCAATATCCTATTTACTTTTTACTCAAAGTATTTGCAGCTTGCAATCATCAGTTTCATCTATGATAAAAATTGGCAATTCATGGAAATCGTCTTTTTACCATTATGTTCCCTTGCAAGTCAAAGAGAAAAACAATAAAATACTTTATTCATGGGAACCTCATTTTCTCATTTAGATTTCATAAATAAATTGCCTTTTTAGTACAAAATGAAAAGTGGAAATTATTATTTAATGAAGATTAGTATCCACAAAAACACATACGTATAACTTTTCACAATCATCTTCATATTGCTTTTTCAGAGTAATTTCCTTAATTATCAAATGTATTTTCTTCAATTTATCTTTTCTCAGTGTTGCTTAGAAGTTGATAATATGACAATCTATTAATAAAGAGAAGCAGAGAAACATTGTGGCTTTCTGCTTTGGCAAGAAATAAAAGAGGAATAGAGGTAAGCAATCTTTAGAGTGCCATCTCTGCTTAGACTGTATCTCAAAAAATATGATGTCTTTTCTTGTTAAGTGGTTGTCTTAGCTTTTTGTGCTTTGCCACCAAATGACAACTGTTTGCCTTTAGACACTTACTCAAATGAAAATACACTGAGCATTTTATTCTGAAAGCTGCTTACCTTCATTTCCTTGGTTTCAGTAAAACCAAGAAACTTGCAGGAATATCTAACACTTTCAGAGCTGAATACAAATTTTTAAGGGATTTTTTAAATTAATTTGTCAAGTCTGACTGAAATTCACATCCTGAGATACCTTCTAGAAGAACAGACACTGAATGTAATATTTTTTTCTGCATTAATGGTAGGGTCCTAATGGAAGCCATAGAAGCACCAATGAATATTTAACACATTCGTGGAGAAGATAATGTGTCTCCAGAAATCCTTAACTTCCTGATTGCAAAAAAATGGAAGTTTATATAAAAGAGTTATTAGTATTTAACCTGTTTCTCATAGTTTTGGGGGATTTGTTTGTTTGCTTGTTTGCGTTTAACAAAGCACCAAACAGTAGCTTTGCTTGGAGGGGGTTTGATCTGACCAAATAGAATAATTTTTGAGTACCCTCACTGTCACATTTTCAGCGTATGTACTAACAGCAACAGAAAAACGAAACATGATGAAAAATACAGATAGATCCTGAAATAAAGCAGCATGCAGTGGTCTAAATTATTTGGAATCATGTTTAATAAAATTTCTATGTATTTTCTAGGAATACTTCCGGGAAAAGTAGAAGTCTTATTATATAGGAACAAAATAAAAAGAAAGACTTAAAAATCAAAACCAGACTGTAATTATAGTTTAAAAGATTCACCACTAAATTATGATTCTTAAACTTCTACTTATTACTGAGTTTCATAAATTTAGCAAATATTTATTTTTTAATTAAACATTCCTTTCATTTCTACAAGTCTCCATTATGCCAACACCAGCAGCAGTTTCACCTGACCAGCAAGTCATATCTCCAAATTAAAACCTATGGCATCAAGGAGAAAAGCAAAAGGAGTACACAAGCCATATATTTCACATTTAGACATTTATAAGCAAACGTACACAAGTATAAGTATTAGTATATAAGTTAAATCTCACTCCAAATGTATAAAACTTTGGTATTTTTGCGCCAACCGCGATTTTCCATCTCCTAAATGAAAAGTCTGCAAGCAAAAAACTGTCTTTAAAAGATGAGTTTTCAGTTAGAAGGAAGTAAATTTAATAGGCTTTAAGCATATTAGTTTGTATTCTTTGCTGGGAGTGAGGGGGGTGGCGGTGGTGGAAAGAGTAACTTGAAACACCAGGCAGCTTTTAAAAACACTGTGATTCCAGTTGACTTTTAATTTCCTCAACATATAGCACAATAAGACAATAAAGAAAAAATGCTAAATAGATGGTACTGTACAAAACTTTTAATTTTCAAAGCAGTTTTTAGTTGAACAGCATTCCAAGATGAATAGACTTTTTTACCATTACATGTTTTTGTTTATGAAACTGTGAAAAAAGACAATATAGGAATGTATATTATTTAATCTTTTTGTTGCATTTACAGCTAGAGCCTTAAAATGAGGAACCAAGGCCCCCCAAGTAAATATATAATGTCAAAATTCCTCCTTACAATGTTTAGGGTCCAAAAGCCAATAGTACAGTCACATTTTTTGTCATACTTAGGATATGTTATTACAGAAGTCAGAATAGCCACAAACAGGTTAAATCTTTTGAGTTCTTTTAATATTTAGGGAAAGATCATTAAACACACACACATATATATATATATGTATATATGCCTTGCAGCAGCTTTTTAAAAGATAAATCAGATTTTTAAATCTTCTACTAAAACCCAGTAGACCAGCATCCTAAACTGAGTACACTTTACTGAGATTTGCTGAACCAGACTTTTAGAACTTATCATTCTAAACTTATCATTCTTATCATATCAACTTATCATCATAAGTTTCCTCCCACCTTAACTTTCCTGACATTTTAGATACCAGATTGGAATATACAAGTTATTGTCTAAGAGCATGTCTTCCCAAGCATTGTGAAGATATCTGAGATTCATATTTATTTGTATGTGTGAATTTGTAGTAAGAATTTTCTTTTTTTACAAGTTATCCACGAACTTGTTTTGAAAGGCAGAATATTAGTTGCCAGTCTTCATGTAGGTAAGATTTTCAATGTCTTTGGATACATGTTCCTGAATACAGTTACATTTGTAAGAAGTATTTTAAACCCCAGCTATCACTCATTTGAACACCTCACTAGGTATCAGAGAAGCCACTTTCACTATTAATGCAGAGCATTTTTATGAAATTCTCAACACAGAAGTTGCTGTATAAAAATTAGTACACAAGAAACAAATTACCATTTCTTTAAAATCTCAGAACTACATTTTCTAAAATATCCAAAGAGATTTGTGTTCTAGAATCTGAATGGCTAATCTGAGATAACATTAGTTGTCTGCACATCAAGAAAGGGCTGAACTCTCCCCCATGAAATATAATCTGCATGTTAGGGACTTAGAAGCCAACATTCAAGTCAATGATCATTTATTTTAATTTTTTATTAACTCCTACTTTAAATTATCTATTTGCAGAAGTGAAATGTAAATTTAATTTAATCCATAAAATATGAAAAAAAGATGTGTTGGAAGGCTATGTCATGAACTATTGACTTTTACTACACTGTACAGACAGAGGGTCACGTTGCTTCTGTAGACATTCCAGGATTCTGTTGCGTGATTATTAAATTTAACTGAAGATGTGTTAGAGAAACAAATCTGTTAAATACTTTGATTGCTAGTAAAACTTCTGAAGACAACAAAAATATTTTAAAATAATCTTTAAACATGCTTACCTCAATAAAGAGGTTCCCACATGCAGGAAGTAAACCTCTATAAATTTAAACTCACTGACACTCTAGCTGCAGTTTTCTGTATTGGTTGTCTCTGGATATGACTGTACAGAACACTACAGATTAGAAAATATAAACACAATCCATAAAAGCCTACACTTTTCTACTAACTACAGGTAAGTAAATCTGTAGTGGGAGCCTTTATGAAAATCAAAAGACAGAATCTGGCTCAGAACCATGAATGAAATATCCTTATATGACTTGCTAATAAAGCCCCTTGAACTAATATTGGAAAAATAATAGCAGTAACAAAATTGTACCAATATCATCAAGGTTGGTTTAATAGTGAAATCTCTTCTATTTGTACCACCATAACATTTTTCAGAACTATTCACTAAGGCGAACTTCAGGCTGAGTAGTCACCAAGTGTTGATTAATAGCCTATTTAACTCCAATTGAATATAATGTAGCTTCCAGTCATCCAAGTCGCTTCCATTCCAAGTTTCACAATAACATTAGCTAACTGACATTGTAGGAGATGTCAAATCAGATGGCAATGATTAGTACAGATCATATTTCTGCAAATTACTTCACACAAAAATATAAAAATTAAATACTGAAGGAGCAGTAACAAGTAATAGACATCACCTTGACTTCAAGCAGGAAACCTTGAAGAGAAAGACATTCAGTTATAGTTGTCTCTATAAAATGAACTTTGCATTCTAATTCTAAAGCATTCACTTGCAGGACTTGTTCCTTTCCTTACTCGCTTATATGGTCCCCAGCTTCTTGGGGCAGGGCAGATTTGTAAGATATAACACTTTCTTTTCTGTTTTCATGACTACTAGCTTCTATCAACTGCAGGAACATTGAAATGTGCCTTGGAAACTATCAATAAAATGTGTCTCTTTGGGCTGATCCTGTGAACTTCATGAAACTCAAGACAACATACTAGGTACTATGTTCATGGTCTTTGTCCAGAAACATATACGAAATTTTCATTACGTCTCACAACTTGAATCTTCAATGAAATTCCTCACTTATCCTAGAAAAAGGTCTCTTTTGTAACATCCTCTGTAACATTTTGATTTTACTTTTTTTATTTAGATTGTTCACTTCCCCACAGATGCAGTTTGATAAGTACATTGTTGGTTATATGCATCCCTTTCAATGTGACCACAAAGCTATCTTCATCACTGCAGTGCAGTTGACAGCTGCCAAGGAGAGAGACCAAATGCCACTTCACTGTAGCCAGAGTTCAAGCTGTCCATTCTCTGAATAATGAATAAAAAGGTTAAAAGATTAATTTTAGCATACGACATTCAGATCCTGAACTTCTACTTTGTTGCATTGGATATCACCAGAGCACATCATGTTTTGCTAAAGCTCCCATTGCACACAGTAACGGTGTTACAGCTGCTCAAATCTGACCTAACTCACTAGGCCACCTCTAACATACATGTACTTGGGGAACAATATAAAATTTTCTTTTCCCAGTGTTTTTCCCATGAAAAGGATGATTTGGGGTCAACAGTTTCCTCCATAAGCAAGACTTGTCTAAGCAAATCTTTCCCATAGCACTGAATCAGCTGTCTGTTTTTATAATTAAATTATTAAAAAAGAAAACAAATTAAAAAAAAGAACATAAAATATTTCAGCATACAGTACCAGGTTTCTCATTCTAAAATTACAATTCCTTGGCATGAAAATATTTACCTCAGACTGTTACTGATTATTTATACAGTAGTACATTTAGGTAAACCTAAGCAGACCTAAGTATCTGTCAGTTTATACCAACGTTTGACTTTTGTTATGAAACGAAGCAGAGAAACATTAGTTAAAAATGGAAAAAAAATCTTCAGATTAAACCTGCTAAAGGCTTTTTGCATAAGGTCAAAATGGGTACAAAGTTTCATTGTCTAAATTATAACAGCTCTGCACCAAGGGATATAGGAGGTGTCTTGCTGTTGCAGCAGCAACTGTGGCAAAAATCACTCTCCTCAGATGTCAGATGCATGCACATCTCCATCCCAAGGTTACCTCACATGTACAATGCACACCTCCATCCCAAAGTTACCCACCTCCAAGGTACAATTACCCCTCACTGAGCATGATGTATGACTTGTGGCACTCAAGCTCCGCCTAAACATAAAGAAATAGTATAAAAAAGTTAGGAATGGGAAGAAGTTAGAGAGAACTTTATTGTAACTTCTGGGATTGGTCGACGGGCCGAACCTATCTTCTCTGCCACAGGGATGCCTTTTGGGTAAGACTTATACTCTGTGTATGCTGACTGATTAGTGATTAGAGCTTGTCTATATATTGCTTGTCTATATATTGCTTGTCTATATATTGGTTTTGCAGTTAGACAGTATCACTAGCAATCTTCGAACCTCAACCTGTCACAATTTTATTAATAAAGAGTGTTACCCTCTTGTGAGTCCTTCAAGGGCGCTGGCAGCAGGTAACATACTCAAATAAAAGTGTGGAGAGCCAGAAGGGGATCTCTCTTATGCTGATGGTCTGTGTCCCTTAACAACTCAGTCGAACTGCTCTCCGATACAGCAGATTGCTCAGTGGAGAGTCTCCATAACAGGATGCTGACAGACTGGTTCTTGGCTTTCCTGGGGCACTGACAGAGTAATCAAACACAGAATGTTTGAGGAAATCTCCACTTTCACATGACAAAGAGACATGCTGACAATATATGTAGCTAAGCGTATTTGCACACAGCATGAGCCAAACAAGAATTTAGCCCTGTAGTTTAAGCTTTTGCTCTTGTAGTCAGAAGAACTATTTGTGTTTGGCAGCAAGCCAGACATAAGCAGTGGGACTGTACAGCAGGGCTGGAGCCTAAAAGTCTCCAAGAGGACAGGTGAAACGCCTGAAAAGTAGGATTTGCTGTTAAAACAATATATCTCTGTACCAGCTTGCAGTTGAAGCGCAATTAGCTGTGGATATCTAGAAATAGACGTATTATCATGCTCAGCTAGGTGGCTGCCACTGTCACGATTGCTGCTCTTAACGTTCCAAAGGAGTTACTCAGAATCACAAAGATTGTTGTAATCTGTAAAAAGTAGACTTTCAGAATAATATGCATATAGAAAATTCTGTATTGATATTTATCCACATGTTCAGACATATAGATACCACCCACCATTTTTCTGAAATAACTGAAATGCTTGCAGTGAACATTTGCCATTTTTTGGGCTCAGTGTGTTTCAACTTTTAAAGTTTTAAACTTCACTGTCTTCTTTTAAACTTTTTTCTATAAACTTCCAAATGTATGACAGAGGAGGAAAAAAACCAAACATGGGAAACCTCAGCTGTTACAGTGAGCTTTTCAGAGTGCTTGAGCAACAACAGTCAGAGAACAAAAGGAAGTTCCAAGAGATTCTGAACTTTAGTGCTTATTTAACACTGTAACAAGCTCATTTCAATCATTAAGAGGACATCTAAAATGCAAAACAGCAACAAAAATATTCACTTGTTTTTAGGAATCCTCCTAAGCTAATTTATATCATGAAGCCATTAAAATATTCCAGATATGAGACCATGTTGTCACAACTCAGTTGAAATAATTTCAAGCACCTACTAAATTATAGCATTAAATAGAAATGCTGCAGTGTTTTCTTATTAATTTTGTGTATGGGCAGAGCTTTTTTTTTCACAAGGTTGCTCAAATTTGTGTATTTCTGCATAAAGGCAAAATATAATAGTCATTTGATTAACACTTTAGACTTATTTACAAAGCTGTCATAGTCTCCGATGTTTGTTATTTGTGTACCTCCACTTTTACTTAGTCATAATCTGACAAAACCTGAACAGTGTGTCTTGTCTTACCATCACTTGGAAACATGGGTTCTTTAAAGCTTCTTCTTCCGACACTATATAGAAATACACAGGGTTTAAGACATGATGCAAATATTACCAGCCACTGGAATACCACTAGGCTACAATCTTACATCAGTCCTTTAAACATCTCTGTTCATTTCCTATCTTCATTTCAATAGAATGACAGAAACACACCTTTAAAATAATGTGCTACTGAAGTCACTGCATCAGTCTACAGAAACCAAATGCAATATTATGTTGTTTCTTATGTCTGATTTGGAGTCCATTATGAAAACACCTAATTTATTTCTTTAATATATCACTAAGTGGACACTCAGTAAATAGATGAACAATAGCTTACAGTTTGATCTTTAAGGCCAGTGACATCCTAAATTTCCAAGCTGATGGGATCTGAATATTGCTCATCATGTCACGTGGTCTTGACATTAGGCAGAACTAAGCAATGGATTAATGGCTTAATTTTATAATTTAAGTGAAGGCTAACTACATAACAAAAGGAGCAGGTAAATGAATCACAGAAAATTATTCATCCATATAGTCAAAGAAGAAGGAATGAGATTCAGATGTCCTTGTTGCTTTACTCATGATACTACATCTATCTAGATAACAATATTCTCTGCCTTTTCATGTCTAAGAGCTCAAATTCTCTCAGGCTTTGCACTAGTCTGGTTTCTGCTGTCACAGGACACAGATCCAATCCTTTGGGAGTCGAAAATCTCGCGAGCTACAGCTGTCTAATACATGTAAAAGATGTTCTCAAAGGTGCCAACACCTGGCCAGCATAGCCCCAAAATTGTATTGGCTGCACAAGACTTTTAGTTAGCTCAGCCAAGAGACACAGCCATCCATCATTCCTCTAGGAAGAAGCTGAGGTCAGTTATTCTATTACAGAATGTATTTGCTTCTATTTATTCCTTCTTGATATTCAAAATGTTGTAATTCTGATACTAGTGCTTCAGTGAGCTGTCCTTCCCCATAAGCTCCCATGCATATGCTTTTTGTGTTTAACTTCTTTTTTTTCCTGTCTGTTTTCTGGTGGCTTTTGAAAAATTCAGACTAAAATAAAGAAATAATCATTACTGCTTAGAGCAAAGGAAGAGCTCAAAAACAGAACATTGCCAGACTCGCTGCAGTGGTTTGCCTTCTGCTTCTTGTATTTATTCATAGACTTTAGGCCACTTCAGTTTTTTGTTTTCTCACTGATCTTCTATCTTGTCTTTTCTGCAGTGTTGCATTCCTTCTTCTCCCCATAATCTCCCAATCTTTATTCTATTTATCTCTAAAAAGCCTGTCTGGTAATCAAAATTGAATTGAAAATTAAATAATTTTACAGGTATACAATTCTGCACAAACGTAGTTATTTTAGCCCAGAACTGCCCTTGTGCACCTCTATGAAATGCTTCAGTTAGTATCGGCCTCTTCAGAAAATCTTTGTATAGCCAAGAAGCTAAAAAGGCACTTTGAGAGCCCATCAATGATGTGATTCACTCTCTGGAGGTACTTCATTTTCTGTTTACCACAGGGAGAATGGTGAGGATGATTGTGCAGTAATAGTGCTTCTGGCAATGCCTCAGCCAGCTGGGAGGAATCTGGTCTCATTCCTAGGTAAATGACAGGTTGAGACATAAGGACATAAGTAATGCTGTTGTTTTCAAAAGAATATCTTGCTTCTGATACCCTCACTGGTCCCCTGCAATGTGGTAGCAGAATTCTCATAAGCCAGTTTATCCAGCTAAGCAGAAATTTGCCTGGGTGTGCTTCCCTCAAGCCCTCCACGTGCACGGAATGAAACCAACCCTAAAAAGCAGTCAAACCTGCATTTCTCCAGAAATATGAGCTGACAAATCATGTTTATTTCTTGTTACCAAAAACAGAGAATAAAGTGGGAAAAAAGTAAACTTGGGTACTTTTCAAATACAACTGCACAACAGCCGTAGAAACCACATAGCATTTCTTCAGAGACTGAACACTTGCATTCTAATCAAAAGGATGATGTATGTAACATATGTAACATTGCCATCTAGTGACGTCAGCTGTAACAACGTGCTTGAACAGCTCCCAGATGTATGCACAGCCAGCTCCAGTCACAATAACCTCCTTCCTTCTTCCCGGTCTTCACAATTTATTATTTGGCACTCATATTTATTATACCTTCTCGTACATTTAAACTGGAATTGCATAAGAGCTTTTTGAATGGGCATCTAACACAATTTAAAGGACTGACAGCAAATGAATAAGGAAGTTACACAAGGAGGCTAGGAATAAACTCCCATTACTTCTAAAAAAATGAAGAGGTTTGTTCTTATAGATTTTTGGTTGCGTGTTACAAATCCGCTTGTTGTGGTTTACAAATGGTATTCTTCAATTTAGTAGTCCCACTAAAACCACCCTGCCACTCCTTCCCCCTCCGCCTCCAATTGGAAGCACAAAAGGCAAAGATCATGGGTTGAGATAAGAATAATTTACTGGAAACAGGAAAGAGATAAGAAGATGAACAGTAATAGCAAAAACTTAATAACAAAAGGTATAAGATGAAACAATTTACACGGAAAGCCAGTGACAAGTGCTGGTTGGCTTCTCCCCACTGTTTTCTCGCCACCGAAGGAACACCCTCCTCCCGGGAAGTGAGAGCCCCTCGCTCCTGCCCCTGGCAATGATGTGAGGTGGAATAGAACCACCTCCGAGCCACGCCCCCTAAGCCACGCCCCCTCCCCACCACTGAAAAAAAATTGACTCTGTCCTGGGCAAAATCAGAGCACTGCTAGAGGTATTTCCACTAAAAGTTCTGTGTTTTCTCCAAAATCAATTTCTGGAGAGCTTTCCAGCTCATACTTAAGAAATGAAAAAATTAATGACTCGAACGGATCCAAATATTAGGCAGTGGTGGCACTGATGTGAACTGTTATAAACAAGGGATATGCAACCATTTCATGCACATGGAAATAATCTCTCAAAGGGGACTTAATTGTATACTTCAAATGAAATTGAGCTTGGGATAAATGTAGATTATACGAGATCAAATACATCCCCTATCTTCTGCAGGATGACCTTGGACTAGATCCCTAATTTTGGACCAACAACTTTAGATGAGCACATTTGCTCATAGGAAATTGTATCGATGTAGGCATTCAGGAAACTCAACAGATCTAATCTTGCTTAATATTCCACCTCAACATTCAACTGTTTGGATGGCTTCCTTATTTTCCCAGAGTAGAGGGCTAGCCGGCATAGAAGAGACTGTGCAATAGCTCAGCTTCTCACACACAACTCAGCCGTACTCATTGGATAGATGGCCTTGTGGGGAAGCAGGCACATGCCTTAAAGACATAACTGATACATCTCTGCCATCATAATGACACATCTGCTCTTGTGGTACTCTAAAGTAGACTGAGAAAAATAGGAAAATATTATGGTAATTTATTAATATATCCACTGACTCTCTAGGCCCTCTTATGACAACTCGATGCATACAGGTTAAAGTGTTTTTTCTACTTTTATATAGGACAATGGAGAAAAAGCCTCAAACTTTGATGACACATTAATTATGTGCTGAACTGAAAGTCACCCCAAGTAATTTTCATCTAACTGATTTTGCCTTTTTTAGTTAGATTAATATTTACTTACACTCTTTTTCTTCATTCCCTCTTTCTTCCTGTTCTGGAAAACACCAAAAAATGCCTTGGACTTTTTCATATATCTACCATTTAGAATAATTTTTGATTGAACTGGAACATGAATCACAATATATTCAGGAAGTTTTAAACTCCTACAGTCTGTCACTCTCTTAAATGTACAGTGTGAGTGCATTGCCTTACTCCAAAATGTTTCTTGTCCCTCAGAATACCAGAATGCTAGTTACAGAGCTTTAATTTTATGTTTAAAGAAGGCTTTTATATAAAAATCTACAGTTTCATAAGGCACAATACTTGTGAGGAACTACCAGCTTGCACTTAGTCATGAATTGTAGTGCCAGCAATGTTAAATAGAACAACATTTTGTTTGATTTTCTTTATGACTAACAGGGACACTTTATGGAAGGTATTCAAAATGTCAGCTATACCTTTGTTTCTATAGAAATATATGAGCATTTCCTTTTGTATTGGCTTTAAGGTTTGCAAAAAAGAAAAAACACCAGTCACAATCAGAGACTTTTCTTAGAAAAGGCAAGTACATGTTTATCTGATAGGCAAAAAGCACTGGGAGTTGATCTTGAAACTTTAAATTCTATTTCTTTCCATCAAAAATTGTTAAAATTTTTGTTAAACATGTTAAAAACACACAACCAAATACAAAATTGCACACTAAATATATATAGAATTTTTTAATCACAAAAATTAGTCTATGAAATCACTGTACATTGTGCAGTACACAAATGACTGAAGTGAAATTAAAATAAATTAATAATAAGGGACACAAAAAATGTAAATGACACCTTTCCCTGTAATCTTTTCTGAAAAATGTTCCTGGATCCATTTAAGGTAGTGATAACTGTTAGCTAAAGCAGCCAGCTTATATTCATGCAGTGTTATCATTATTCAAGGGAGAGAATTATATATTCTGGGAATTGGAGTGCATGCACAAAATTTGACAGTGAAGTAAATTATCAAGCCAGTGTCCAGAGGGAGCATGCTGTAAATAGGAATCATATCTTTAATTCAATCCTCACTGGTATCATAGCCTGCCTCTAAAACAGCTAAAATTGGAAATTTTGCATAACAAAGTGAAAGGTTTAACTCTAGTCTCAAACAAATGTTTGTTCATCCTCCACGATACAGGGCAGTGTGCATCTACCTTCCTCCAAAACATAAGCCTCTAGTGGATGAAACACAAAAATGAAGAACCAGTCTCAAAAACTTCCCAGTGAAAGAAACTAATTTAAACCTCTCTCCTGCCTTACCCATGGATAACCTTCTCCATCCAGTGTCTCTTTTTAGCTACATGGACAGTTTCTTTCTCTTCTAAACACTATCCCTTTCTTCTAATGCATGCACTCTCTTTCATGTGTAGATGGTGGTTTTAGCACAGTCTGCTGAGGGCAGCTGACAGGGTCTGTGGAGTAAATATTGCACCCCACGGAGGTGTTTCCACCGGCTGACCATGACTAATGGAGAATTTCAAAAGGTAGGGCAAAGAGGTAGGAACCCAAATCCATGAGTAGAAGTAATTTTCTGTAATGATGTCCTGTATTTACCCAGGATGTATTTTACAATCGAGTAGCAATGCAATTTTGTCTATCTGTCAACCTTTATCTATATGTAGGATTATTCTCGTTCATTTATTGCAGAAACCCTTTGAGGTCTCAGTCAAAACCAAGACCTCTCATACTGGGCATAATAACAGTAAATACTGTGAAAGCAAGTGTTGTCACAGAGACTTCCAACAGACTAAGAAAAGCAGCACTACTATGAGAATTTTACAGAAAGAAAACTGAGAAATTAAGTGCCTTGGTCAAGGTCTGCAGGCATCCTGTAGAAGACAGTTTGTCCCTGAAGAGCACATCAGTATGAAATCTCTGCAATGATGAAGCACCTGACTGCACACCTAAAGATGTTCCATGAATATGTTGTTAGAATAACACCTTTTGCTAGCTAAATAGTGATAGTGTAAAAAATGAAGTTTTCATCAGCTGTATGTGAAACATTAATAAGTACAAAAAGAAAAACTAGAAGAAAAATGAGATGGTTACTTCAAATAGTAAGTAGTTTAATCCAGAAAGACACTGACATAAATCCTTTCCTGCAAAATTTCTGATGTTCACTGGAAATCAAGTTTTGTTTGAAGCCAGTAGTATACATGTTACTTTAATAAATATGCACAGCAATGAATATTTATTATTTTGTAGTTTTAATGATCCAGAAGACACTATGTATCAGTGCTTGCAGTGTTATTACTACATTCACATATAACTACAGGCATTACAAAAATGTTTTTGAAAGAATAGTACTTTAAAAATGGTACTAATTAAGGTAAGAATGTTATGTTGCTCAGAATAGGAGGTTGTTGTGAAGTAAATTATCCTTAAGAAGGAAAGTTAATGTCTTAAAAATGAAATTATTGCAAAGGCAGAAGAGAGGAAATTGCCAATTTCAAAGATAGAGATGGACAGCATTCAAAACACAGCAATCCCAAAGATATTTTTGTTTACCATTTGGAGTTATAGAGTAACATGCAAATTCAGTGCAAACAGATTCTATGGATGATTAATTTTCTAGCTTTATGTATATCAGCTCTTCATTTTGCAAGGATGGTCAGGTGAACAGGAAATACTATTGAGTGCTTCTCTGGATGTCTGCCATGCTCCAAATGATGGCTAATAAAATTACACCAACACTTGCGAGATTGTCTTGAAAGTAAAAAAGAATGTTTTAAGGTGAGAATCTGAACACTGTAAGTTTATCTTAAGAAATTGTATATGTCTCGAAATTACTGCTTCATTATAATACAAATATTCTGAGCTTTGACTTTGCTTTCCATAACATATTTTCTGTTAGCTGTATAAATATATTAATGTCCTGTTACTTACCCTTATGCAGTGAAAGCTATTTATACATTTTAAAAGTTTCAAAAACCAGTGTTTCTGTGATGAAAATATCACTGTGTGGTGTTCCGATTAAATCATGAATTAAACTTTTAAATTGCAGTTGGTTTTAAATGAAAAAGAAGCAAGAAGCAACTAGAAAACATTGAAAGGATAATAAATATTAGATCCTGTCCTTGATTTCTTCCATTATAAATCTGATAAAATTATAACAATAATGAATGCATCCATTCAATATCATCTAGCAGCAAAAAAATTTTTCATCAGTAACATTCAAGGATGATGGAAAAAAAGCTCTTCAATTTTTAGGTGCAAAATAGCTACCTTTAGTTCTTAAAGAAAAAAAAAAAGATAATTTCTCAGATTATCTTGTATAAAGGATTGTTGCAGAAAAATGGTCCAATCAATCCCCTAAAAAACTCTGATACAGTGGAAATTCATCATCATCAATGACTATATTCAAGGCACACAACGGTGTCTACTCGTTTTTTGATGTATATCTACTATCCAAGAAAAGCATCTCAGCTGTCGAAAATAGTCGATGACATAAAAGCTAGGCTGCAGATCCTGGTATCCCTCAAATCAGAATTTCGAGATGCAGCAGGGAGTTTTCACATAATCAAATTGATGTCTCTGCAGTTTCTTATATTAGACACTTCCTCTGTTGAAGCAGCCTTGTAGGATTCTGTGGGATTTTTGTGCTTCATTGATGCACCTACACTCCCTAACAAATAAACTTTGTGAAAATGAAAAACAGAAGAGGTGTGTGTGTTTGTCAAATAATTGGTCATGTCACTCATCTGGGAATTTAGAAATCAAACTGGGTTCTAAATGTGTGCTTCTACTAATGATTGCTTCTTAAAATGGATTTTAATAAATAATTGTTGTATAGATAATTCACAAGAAGGAATTAAATCTATTTCATATCGTCATTATTTTCCTATCAGGAGCCAGCACAGCTACATGCTTGTCAGCAGAGTAAAAACCTAGACTGTAAATACATGAGAAGCATAATCGTGGATATGACATTTCTACAGAGCAAGTGAGATTACAATTTAGAACTGTACAGATGTTAAGAATGTCATGATTTTTCTTGTAGTAGTAGAGCACCTTATTTAAAATATCCCTCTTGCCCGTATAACACTGTAAAGCTGTTCAGTGATACACTGCAATGTACAGTTCTGAAATTCTTTGTCCCTTTTAAGGAAGTAACACATTTGATTGCAAGCTCTTTAGCCTTGAAAAACTCTCCAACAACCTATCCACATGAACAAATGATGGGATTAGCTCTGAGCAGCATGAGAACCCCAAATGGCCAGGTGCCATAATTGACTGAACGGCTCTCATGCTGGCAAAAAGCAGAGAGCTGAGCGTCACATGGGCATTTTAGTAACACCATAACCTGCAGCTCTGTTAAGGAGCAGTTTTGAACTCATGAGTGGTAACATTTTCTCTGTTGTTCTGAGCAGCACATTCATCCCCTACTTGTACATCTTACATAGTGCTGTTCTCTTTCTGAAAGTGCCAGCAGCAACAAGACAATGAGCGGGGATTAATGGTATGGAGGCAGGTGGGCTGTATGAACAAAAAAATTGCATCATTGGTGAAGAGACCTGAAATGCTAGAGCTGCATGTGTGCAATTGTCATCTCTTCTTGCTCCCGAAACAACATAACTCTAAGGGATGGCTCAGCTGAGAAAACTAATCCGAGCTAAAAGGAAAAGGAAGCAGGTACCCCAGATGGAACAGCTTTAATAGGCATTGACGACAAGAATAACTAAGGTTAGATCCTTACCAAGACACCTAGCAGGATCTTATGCTAAATACATTGCTAATGTAGAAATTGCCCTTCTCCAATATTATTGTTTCTCTTCATTCATCTATCCTCTATTCCCTTACATTTCTTTTCACATAAATCATTAGACTCAGTATTTGCAAATGGAAGAAGATTAACATATTTTAAATATGTTCTTTTTATCAGGTTTGAAGAGTGGCTGAAAGAATTCATCTGGCTTTTTCTGGACTAATGAAATAAGAAATGGTTATTTCCAGAAGCCATATCACACTACCTAATATTAATGTATCTTGTCAGTAATATCCCTTTCTGTTTAATACAGCAATGGCTACATCTTCTGCAGAGGTCAGGATATTTTCAGCCTCCCTGTAGATTGTCTAAATGAAGATGTGCTGATAGAGTATTCTCTGCATTTCTGGAGATGTACTGATAAGGTAGCCTGTGCTTTTGTTCTAGCACACACATGGATTGTCATTATTCCCCATATATTTTGTCTTCTTAGCAGAGGGGGAAAGATTGGAGCTGGCAGATATTTCAGCCTAAATTTAAAACAATTTGAGCCTTAATATTTTTACCTGAATTGGAAAATTCAGAGATTTTAAGTACCTGTCAAAATGTTGTCAAAGCCTGTGGATGGACAAGGTTCAGAACCTTTACATCTGCACTTTCACAAAGCCTCCTGCTCAGTGAGATATACATCTTTCGAGTCTGGGCAGTAGTTTCTGTCCTGGCTGCTGTCTTTAGAACATGTAAGTAGTGAGTGTATGGAGTAAGAGGTCTGCAGTAACAGATGTAACAGAAAACTTCTCTGATCTATTGATTCATGTATTTTAAGCATAAAAGGTATCATAATGATTATCTAGTCTGACCTCTTAAATGATGCTGGGCAAGGAGTTGCAGTGGGCAATTTCTATATTAATAATCTCTGTTTGACTTACATCGTATTTTTAAGAAAGTTATCCAATCTTAGTTCTTCACATGATGAAGAACCCACCTCATCCCTTGCTGAGTTTTCCCAGTGATTAATCGCTCTCACTATTAAAATTTCTGATTTATTTCTAGTTCAAATTTGTCTAGCCTCATCTACTAACCACTGGATCTCATTACACCTTTCCCTATTAGATTGAAAATGCATCTACCACCAGAAATGTCTTTCCTGTACCATTACTTAAATAGCACAAACAAGTCACCTTTTAACCTTCTCTTGGATAAACTAAAAAGATTAAGTTCATTTAACAAGCCTCCATCCTGCCTTCAGGGAAAAGGAGTAGTGGTACTCTTGGGAAGGTTTTCATGAAATAAACCACATTAATTCACCAGATTTTTTTTTTTCCCAAAGCTTTCTGTAGAGCTGCATGTGATTTTGTTTCACTTACTAACGTCCAGCAGAAACAGCAATAAAATGTCTCTTTTCTTCCCTCAGCTCCACAAAAGCACTTGAGTATGCTAACACTGGTTGTTCCCAAAGATAACTTGATTCAGTCATCTTCAGGAGCAGAATTTGTTTGCCACTGCAAGCTGGACCCCTGAGGTCTGGATGTTATTCAAGGAGAGAACTGAACATGTAGAACTGGGGCTCAAAGACACAAGCAAGCTGAGTAGGAAGAGAGACAATAAAGCAACACGTTTCTAGAAGTTGGCTTCTAGCAGATTTGCAAACTTATTGGAGAAAGGGACTCTTAGCCTGTAGCCTTTTCTGTATTTAAACACATAAGTCATCCACTTTGAGGAAGTCTTTGAAGTATATAAAACTAAATTCTCACTTCCAAAAAGAAAAGGAAGAAAGAAAAAAAAAAGAGATCTAATCTACTACACTAGAAAAAAAGATAACATCCATTCTACTCTAAAAACGATGAAGCTAAATATTCAAAATTCACAGAGACTGAAAAAACGAAATTGAGTATGTGCATGACTGATGAAACCACTCATCTGGGAAAGAACAGTCAATGCCTTGTTTTATTAATGTTGTTCAATACAGGTTTAGTAGAAAATGTTTTAGAAGGCCCAGAAGCTGGGAGTCATTTCAGAGGTGACTGCCCTTGTTAAGGAATTACATATTCTTTCTCCTTCTCAGATCATGTGTTTTCCTACTGATTATATATATATATATATATGCACACTATTATAAAATGCAATTATATTATTATAAATTACAATTTATTAGATATAAATATAGAAATCTCACTGCAAATACCACCACATCCTACTTTAAACACATCAAATGTGTAGCGCGGTCGCTTGTTCCGCTCTGGCCGCCCGGTGGCCAGACAGGCGACGGTTACAAAGGCTCCGGCCTATGGGTCACTCAATGCGGTCAAAGGAGCCAGCTGTAAGCCACCTGTGGCAGGCTCACGATTGAGCAGGCTGCAGAAAGTTGGTCGCTTAGCAACCAGGCGAGGGCAAAGAAGAAGGAGGGACTCCTCGGTGCCTTCAATCCCAGTTTATTTGTAGAGGGTGTGGAACAGGGAGGTCTGGAAGGGTAGGCAGTCCAACGAGAGAGTCTTAGGGTAGATTGCTGGAAGGGGAGGCAACGACGAGGAGTCGGGGAATGACACTTGCACGCCCCCTTTTAAACCGGGGCAGTGCAGGGAGGAGACAAAGGGACAACCCAATCGGGGAATGACAGGGGTTTGACAGGAACCAATAACAAAGGTATAGGGGAGGAACAGATTCAAACGAACCAATGGTAAACCGGGCTTAACAGAACTTTCCAGAGTCAATTGAATATTCAACAAGGGGTTATAAATATACATAAAGGGGTAAACCAATGGGTGTAAGGAGAACAAAGAGGGTTCTGGAAAGAGGGGTGGAGTTGCGGTGGGGTGACACCCAGTGGGAAGGAGCCTCAATCGTCGACCCCGCCTTCGGGGTCGGACTCTTGGGCTGGAAAGTCCACCCACTGAATGTCACTCAGCCCCAAAGTGGGCTGGGCCACCGCAACACAAATGATTCTGTGAATTTGGACCATGTGTTTTAAGACAAAGACAGGCATTTTTCCAGCATCTGTCGTTTATTTTCTTGTAGTGTTGAAATTGTGTTCGTCAATGTAAGCTGTGAGTACTTTTACCTTTAGGTGAGTGCAATGCAAATCAAGTTTGCTCACCTAGTTGAAACTGATGTTTGAAATTCTGTTTCATTATTTTGAAATATATGTTTGTCCAGACAAACTTTGTAAAATATATATGGTGCATGTCATCCCCTTCAAACCCTCTGAAGGCCATAAGGATGCTTAATTCCTGGCAAAAACCACTATCAAAACTTCTGTCACAACGGTATGAAGCAAACACAAATTCAAGTCAAAATGATGCAATTATTTTCTATTTAACAATTGTGTGGCTTTTTCCTTAAAAGATTTCAGTTCTATAAGACTTCCGATGACATTGAAATCAAAGCTTTTTACTATGGTTAGAAAATCTACTAGACCAAGTCTGTCTCTAACCATTTTTTTGTACATACACTTGGTATCCACATAATGTGGCTGCCAACCACACAAATAAATATAGACATATTTTACTTGTTTTCAAAGAAAACAAGTATGAAATATTTCTTTATCAAAAAAAAAGTTTTGTTTTTCCACAACCCAACTGATTTTGTATTTACTACTTGTTACAAGCATTCTTATTTGGTTTTCCATCTCTGTATATTGTAAAAGTGTAGCATTTCCAAATGTGTAGTTGATGCCACTCTTCTATTAAGATTATAGCTAATGATAAGAAACTTTGATGTTTCAGCATGTGGAAGGAAAAGCCGAGGGAGAAGGATGTCTAGCAGGAGTGAAGAATGTGTTCAGAGGATCTGTACTGCGTAAGTCACCACAGCAAGGAGAGAATGGTAGATAACATCAGTGTGTTGCTGATGTTTGCAACATGAAGTTGAACATAGGTGGCAGATTGTTTCATTGTCATCCTGAAACATGCAGGCATCACACATAGTCAGACTGACTAGTGTTCATGAAGATTCCATGGTAATGGATGAAATCTTGCAGTATTATGGAATAATATTTTCTCTGACTGTAATATTACTAAACCCTGTCCAGTGGACTACACTTTGATATGTGCATCAGAAGCACTGGAACATTTGGGCATGTCATTCTTTCTGAAGAAGACTGTGCTTTTCAGGAGTTGCAAGGGGTGGCCAGTTTGTGAGAACCTGACTGCATAGTAATTTGTACATAGTGCATTATAAAGGAACTGTGTGTGCTGAAATATGGCGCAGTTATGTTCAGTCTGCAACAGCTAACTTTCATCTACTTCTGTACCCAGAAATGCTTGATGCCACCTCTTTGTCTTTCAAGAAAAATTTGCGCTGAAACACGTATATGACCTTTTGTGTTTGACAGTCAGGATGGTTCCATCAGGAAGATCATAATGGGAGCACAAGAGAGACTTGGTACAGTGATTCTGAGAGTGATTACAGATGATAGGGTCTTTGTAGTTTTTTCATGGTGCAGAGAGTGGCTATTGAGAAGAGGTCTCAGGCTAGTTGCTGTGGCAACATTGTCCACAGTATGAAAACTCACATTTTCATTCAGTTATCACTGACCACAAAACAGCAGGTGCATTTTTTACTGCACAGATGTTTGCTCCCAACCTGTTCTTTTTTCACTTCCTGTGGAGAAGGTTAATTCCTATTTTAATAGTTTAGATACTACTGCTGACATACAGTCTTCACCAATGTTATTGTCAGAGTCAATATAGAAAATGTTCTTGTGTATGAGTAGAAATAACTTGCATTTCTTTGAAAGGATAGGTCACATATACAGTACGTTTACACTGAATTTGTCTAGTGTATAAAGTCAGTCTACAAAGCCTAAACCTAGGCACTTGTTCCATACTTTTATTCTCTCAGAGAAGCAGTAGGACCCTGAGTTCAGGTGTGTTTTTAATAGAAGAACTTAATGAAAAAATGTATCCTAAGAGTATTACAGTCATTTGTCTAAATGTCATAGATGTTCCACAGATTGTACAGTCAGCTTCTTCAGGGAGGAAAAAGAAGATTGCCTTTTTGGATTATCATTTTGCCCTTTCTCTAAGATGTTCACATTAAGACAAATTAAATGATTGCCTAAGAAAGACCTTTGAAACTCAGTGGAAGCAAGCATCTTCCAAGCAATTCTCTAATTCACAGTCTCTCTCCTTCCATACTGTAACTTTAATTAGCCCCGTTACGATAGTCAGCAGTAACGGATTCAATTAGATAACTGAATAATCATGTCTTGTAAGTAATTATGAATGTTTTCAGCTAAGACAACCAGTATGCCAACTTTTAAAAACGAATGAAAAAATGTCTAGCAGATTAATTCTCATGTATAAACTCTTGCCCTAAAATCTTCAATCTGCAACATTTATTTGGAATGTTCGCACAGTAACAATTGCCCCAAAAGTTTCCCTTTTACTCTTCAGATTGTGTTCTTCCCATACCGTATTTCAAAATCTATTTTTGTAAATGCTCTGCAGCATACAGTGCCTGTGCTGGTAAACATGCTAAGCTATCAGTGAGTAAACGACTTTGGAAATTAGTTGGAGGTTAATTCTTTGCCTCATTGCCCCCCCCAAAGTAGCCAAACTGTAATTGATTTTGATGGCATTCACAAAGTGCCTTGGCCTGTTGAATAATGAAGAAGCACTTACAGAGACAGCCACTGAATATAGCAACAATTATGCGGGGTATCAATGAGACATCATTAAAAGTTTAATGCTTCCGCACTTAATCAACTTTGCCCTACCTTTAACAGCTCTGTTGCTTTAGGAAATCTGCAAAGTTTCAAGTGTCAGTGTGTTGTACATGTTTTACATCCATCAATTCAGAGAAATGTTCATTCAGGGTAAGCATGTCTAGTCCTGACATATTTAAGGAGCTGTTAAAGCATAAAAGAAAAATTATAGACAATTACGGGTGCTGGGAAAATGTCAGGCCCGTCATGTGTGTGCCGAACGGAGCATTTGTCACTCACATGGTCACAGTGCCCTAAGGACAGCAGCATCTTACTCTGTTTTTTGATTACTCACAGGTAACATAAGAAATGTCAGATTTTTTTTAGTCATAACAAATTCAGCCGATCAGCTATCAAGTAATTAGTCTTCAGGATTTTTAGCTCGTTTATGCAATTTTTTTTATGATTGACAGTGGTGATTATAGGTGTGTCTTAACAGTAGTTTATTGAACTTTTTATGTTCGTATTAAATAACTAGTGAAGTAGAAGTTGTGAAGAGTTTAAGAAGCTGATGAACATACGATATACAGTCATGATTTGTACACACTTACTAGCCACCTCAGCCAGTGTCTGAGGAAAAAAGTGCCTAATTTACTTATCTTGCGTGCAGCAGTCTACTAAGCAATAATTAATGGACGCGAGACACTAAGGTCATAGTGGTATTTAAAAACACCACACAAGGTAGGATGAGGAAGATTTTTGAAGGCATGTGTGATATCATTCCTCTAAAGAGAGTTTTGCTATGGATCATTAAAGTTTTGGGATAGTAGCTCTGTGTCTGAATCCTGAACCATCAGTCCCACTTCAAAAACCATAGCAACATCATCCCCTTGCAGTAAAAAATGGGATAGAGGTCATGTTTCCTGATATTAGCATGGAATCTGGGATCTCTGTGATTTAAGCAAGGTGTCATCTTTCTTTCAGACTAGGTATGGATATCTGTCTTCAGTGTTTGTACTATACCTCCCATTAAATGTCAGGCCTTATCTGCACTTTCTGACACACTCAAAAAATATAGATCTTGGCACTTACCACTTAGAAGTTACTCCAAGATGTGTTTCTGCCTCAAGGAAAAGTACTTGATCAAGCTTTATCTATGTGTGCCCTGTAAAATTATGATCCTATTTCCAAAATAATCCCTTTTTAAAATACCTTCAAATCCTATAAAAGCATGGAATACACCTCTTCTACTAATAAAGAAGGAAGACCAAGCTGGATCCTGAAACCAAGCAACATGTCATGACTTAAAATACTCAGATCTAGTATGTGCTCAAACTTGTCTTGGTGAGAGCTAGCTGGAGTGTGCAGAGTACCAAGGAATGGATTAACACATAAGCCTTGTGAAGCATTGAGTGTGAATTCTTGAATTCCATTTCTGAGTTGTCCCTGGCTTTGTTTCATAGATATATCTGTAAACTTTATTTCTGAGCATTCCAAAGGTATTTCTGAATACAAGCATTCAAAGGTATTTCTCACTTGAATGAGTTTGAAAAGCCAGTAGCTTAGTCTTCAGGAAGAACGTTTATTTGGCTGTCTCTGATGTTACCTTGAGAACCATTAATGTGGTCTTCCTTCTTTAAGTACTGCACACAGACCTTTTTGTTTCTTAATATGCTTAGCCGTTTTAACTTTGTGCTTGTCACAATGTGAATTTGAAACTGAATGAAACTGAAGGAAGCCTTTTTTTTCTGCAGGATTTCCATGTCAATAATTTTTTTTAAAAAAGTACAGTAGATAGTGGGTGAAACAGGGAATATTAGTGGGGAAATAAACCATTTTAAAGTTGTTGTCTGTTAGGTCGTGATGTGTTCTGTCCCTGCCTCTGACATCAAGTTCATGAATATTTCTGGACTCAGCTCCGAATTTCTGCAGATTCTTCTTTTTCTGATTCCTGTAGCTAAGGCACTTGGGCTCTAGTTTACAAACATATTAAGCACACTTCAATCCACTTGTCATAAAAGAATCTTATAATATCAATAAAAACTCATCCCTGTTCTTTATACAGCAGGTAGTCATATTACTAAAACTCAAAGTATGAAAATAAATTAAGTAGATCTTCTTCTTTCTGTTCTTTAGCCTTCTATTTCAATCTTTCAGTTGCTGAATGATTTGTCTGTATGCAAAAAATATCTACAAAACCCTTTACTTTTATTTTGGGTAATACATTACTGCTGAGTGCCTGCTGGAAATCAGTTTTTGTGAACTCTCACTGTATTAGGAGAAAGATCTCAAACTATAAGATATTTCTTCTCCCTAGTCATGTTTCTCTAACTTTTTAATCTGAAAGTATGTCATGTTTTAGCCCCTGATGGCAGCAAAGTACCAAGCAGCCACTCACTTCTCCCCACCCCTTCCCCCCCTTAGTGGAATCAGAATTGAAAAAAGCAAAACTCCTGCATTGACATAAGAACAGTTTAAAAATTGAAATAAAGCAAAGGATATTACTAGTAACAGACTGAAAAGTCCTTGATTTAGTTCAGGCACTACTTAACAAGAACTAAAACATGAGTGTATTATCAATATTATTCTCATACTAAATCCAAAACCACGGCACTGTACCAGCTACTGAGAAGAAATTAAGTCTGTCCGAGATGCAACCAGGAGAGTGTGTTCTTCTGCTAAATGAATGCTTGTCTCTCCTCTTACAGGTCAAGACTCTGTCTCCCACTCTATAGCAGTAAGTTTCCCTTTTGTTATTCTTTCTTTGTACTGGTGGATGTAAATTCTTTGGTGCCTAATTCTCCATATTTATTGTAGATGTAGCTCGGGTGCTCAATTCAGCCTTGCAACCCACTTAGTCAGATGTCTAATTTCAGGTCTCTGCTGATCATCCCAAACTTTGTGTCCTTTTTCTTATAAACTTCACAAGTGCTCCAAACTTTTGACACCTCAGAATCTTTAATAACCTTTAGGCTATAAACTTGTCAAAGACTTTTTGAAAATCCAGATATATTGCGTACGTGGTTCCTCTTTGTTCACATTCTGCAACACTTTTGAAGAAATCCAGTAGATCAGTGAGGCAGGATTTCTTTCTGTTAACTCAGCTGTGATGCTCCTTTCCCCAGACACAATTTTATTCATGCATTCTGCTGCCATAATCTTTTTAATAGACTATATCATCTAACCAGAGACAGAAGTCAGAGTTACCAAGATGTAGTGTTTAAGATTTCCTCCAGAGTACTTCTGTGCCTGGGAGTTATGCTGGCAGCTCACCAATATGCTGACACAGTTGCTGCTCATGATGACAGGTGAAACTCTTGGCCAAGTGCTTCTCAATTTCACACATGAGCACCTTCTTGGTGAACATTATCCAATCATACTGATTTGCTAAGATCTTACACAAAAATCTGTTTGGTCTCATACTTTCTGCATTTTTATTTCAAACTAATCTAAATCCTCTGACCTGTTACAAAAAATGTGCATCAGGTGTGGGATTCTCCCCGGATTGCTTCACCAGTAAAGAAAAAAAGCAAAGAATTTGCTGAGCTGCCTTTTCTTTTGATACTATCATCTCTGACAACAGCCTGAGGTTGTTCTTGACTATTCTGTATGTGAGTTAGTCCATTGAAATGGGTCCTTTATCTAACAACCTGCAGAATTTAAGTCATCAGTTAATGATCTTTTCTTATACTTACTTTATCAATTATTTATTCACAGCCTACTAGAATTTTATTTCAGAAGTATCTCTCTGAGTACCTCCACCTGCTGGAAGGTTTACAATTTGTTCATGCTCTTTCTTAGAGAAGCCTGAATATATTGAATATAAAAAATGCTAGTACATTATTAACATTTGGTACTGTGGGACACTGTTTTTGTTCTGTAACTCATGTCTTACCATAGATTTAGTGCAGTGGACCATTTATTTCTAAGTCTTTCTAACAGGTCAATTTCTTTCTTCCACAAGTTATGGGGAGTGTAATTTTTCATATATTGCTGTCTTCATCCCTAAATTCTCTTTTAAACATTTTTATTTCTGCAAATTTTTCAAGTAAAATAATTTCAAATTATTTCTCAGTGTTAAATCTGAATATTTGGAATGTTTAACAATATTTCACGTAGATCAAATCAAAAGCTATTTTATCTATCATAGAGAGGAAAGTGGCAGGGTCATAAATCAATAGACCATCATTGATTTTCTTTTATTATTTTTCTCCTGTAAATCATCTGCTATTCCTAGTTAATCATAAAAAGGTAAACACAGAATATGCTAGAGTCACACTTGAAAATGCATTTAATTAGAGCAATCATGTCACAACACAGCTTACATTGTTTTCTTTCTGATGTCTTCTATAGCAGTCCCACTAGTAATGCATACTTAGTTAAGGAGCTTTTAATTTGAGTTATTAATGTAATCTGCCATGACTGAATGCCAAAATGCTGGGCTGCAGATCTACTTACAAAACTGTAAATGCTGAAAAAAGTACCTTCTCTTGCCTTAGAGGTCAGATCTTTTATTTCTCAAGAAGAAATACATTCCTGTAATAGTATTGAAGTTGTATAATGATGTATTATGGCTTTCTGACAGCTGATGGTCTGTCATCAAGTGCTGAAAACTCACTTAAAATTTGCTAACAAATTTGCATTATTTTGTTGTCTCAGCAAGATGTACTGAAGATAAAAAGAGTGTATTGAGGCATATTTAGATATGTTCTTTTGGGGATGAGACATTCAAAAAGATATCTGCCTTTACAAAGATACATTTATTAAGCTATAGCTCTATAATTAAAGGATCAGTAGGACCCTCATTGCAGAGATTTGGTTGTGGCAATGTCACCCCTGGGAGAATCTGGGGCCTTCCTTGTCCCCAAAAAATATGACTGTTTATGTGGTTAAGCAAAATTATTGTTTGATATAGGTAAGATCAAGGGCCCCTCAGTTTTAGTAAGATCTTGAATCTCTCAATCTCAGTATGTAGAAAATTTCTTTCACAAGTATGTTTACTAACAAATTGCCTTATAGGAGAAATATAACAAAAATTATGCTAAATTATATTTGACTTGTATGACACTCGTGACCCAGATATACTGGGATGAAATGAAGGTTCATCTAGTTCAGGTGCGTACCTCTTAGTAAAATTATGAATAATGACAGCCTTCTACTTTCTGTGGGCTTTAGCCAGGCTGGTTTGCTTATATCTCAAGTGAGAGAGACTGAGAAATAACCAGATACCTGATGAAGACTGTGTTAAGTTCCTGGTTGCTAGGGGAAAACTCTTTTGCAGTTGTTCTTCATACTTTGTTGTTTACCATACCATCTGGTATGGTGGGAAAACAGAGGAGGGGAAAAGTAAAACCTAAGTCTCACCTAAGACCTGAATCTCTTTCCACAATCTGGAAACTGGGCCCACGTTTTAAGGAAAGGGGAAAACAGCACTTCAAAGTCTACTCATCATCCTCTTTCAATAAGTGCCAGTTCGTGTCTCTCATTCGCACATCTCTATCCATTCACTAAGGAACGAACTCCCTTTTCTCCTTTCCCACACTGCGAGGAAGTGAATCCACATGGCCTCCTCTTGGTGACATGATTTGGAACAGATAATGGCAGGAATGTGATTATAAATGGACTGTCTGAATAGATTGTCCCAAACTGTCCACTGAGAGGATATTTGCCAAAAAAAACCCTGATAACACCACAAGGAAATTCCCAATAATGGAGTTTGTTTAAGACAGCCATCTTTAAAGCACAGCATGGCAGGGAGACTCTCGGGAAAACAAGTTTAAAAGAAGAGTCCAAGAAGAATAAAAAATTATGACACCTCAGAGGGAGACCATCAGCACCATACGGAGCTTTTATCCATCCAACTACAGGATGCACAATATGGGAGCAACATGTAGAGACCCACATGTGGGGTGCTCTTACGTGAGCTGATGCAGAGCTTTCTCCATGACCTGAATTAGCAGAGGGAATGATGTACACATAACAATAAAGCACTCGTATCTTCAACACAGTTGTTTAAATAGGGGAATGGGTGCTCCCAGGGAAGGTGTACATGCTTATAATCCAGGTGCCCAGAGGTGAGGGACAAAGGACATCTGGGGATGCAACATGTATAAGGTGGTGGTGAGGTTAGAACTTCATGGGAATAGTGATAAAAGAATGTTTAGAAAATTTTAGGTGTTTGATGACTTTTTTAAAGTGTCCACTAGTGCATTTTTTCGGTTGTATTGCTGATATTGATCCTGGATGCATAGTTCTCTCATTGCTGGTTAATTATGTGGAGTTACTTCATTTTAAATCTGGTCTGACTTAGACCATATTAATCAAGCATTTTTCCTCCGCAGCACCACACAACTTGCAAACAAGTCCTTGTTTTCAAGGATGTGTTTTCAGCAATGGTGTTTTATGGAACTGGACTCTTCCCTTTATAGTGTTTCCAACACTTTTTTTCCCAAGAAACTGAGATATCATCTGGCATAAATGCTGGGGGACTAAGATTAGTCAGAGGGAAGGAACAATCCCAGAGAAGGTTGATTTGCACAAAAGAAATTGGGATGAGAGATTTGATGACAGGTGGGAAATGTGTGTGCTTGTTGAGAAATGAGGGTTCACAGATTTTTTTTTTCTGATAATCCCACACTGAAATATCTACTTCACCCTGTATTTATAATTTCATAGCAACCCAAACAAGCTAAGGGACTTTAAGGCATTTTAAAAGCCATCTTTTCTTGTAATAATAAAAGTTTCTCAACCTTAGTAACAGTAGGGAAGCTATAAATTAAAACCTTTCCTTATGATTTTCACTGCTTTGCTGGTTATGTTTTCTATACAGAAACGTTGCAGTGAAAAATTACTTATAGAGAAGTAACTAACCAGTACAAGATCGTACATAAATCCTGTTTGAGCTGGATGATTTGTTTCCAGTTCTTTGGTCAATAGTTGTATCCAAATTTATAGAGCTACTGTAGTGTCTGATCAACATTATTTTAAATGGAAGTCAGGTTTACATGGCACAGAAATTGTAAAACACTCAGGCTCCTGGAGAATTTTTCATAAGCAAAATATGATTTTGCCTCTCTAATTGGAATGTAGCTGTATTCAAGACCATAGTTCAATAATGGGACAAGCTTTAAACTATTTAGCTCATGTGCTGGGCACACTCAAGCAAATTTGCTCAGCCAAGGAGAAGAAAAATTAGTCTGTGTAGAATTCATGCTATCATGGTGATAGTACTTAAATTTAAAGTTAGCTCAGAGATCTCCCCATTCCCATGATGCCTACTGGGCAGACTTGGTCTAATTGGAGAGAAAACCTTTCTATTTTAACTGTGGTGATTATCTAAAATCCCAGATTTCATGTGCTCAGTTTGCTGTTTGTGTGAAAATTTCTATTAACATCACAGAACGGCTGACACAAGTTGAGATCACCATATATGGATGAATGACAACCAGTATGAAGGTATGCCTGACAACTGAACACTGGAAGTCCACCCAAGGCAGGCCAATTTCCTTGTGATATTGGCTTCAACAGTCTTATTTTAGATCTGAAGTCTCTTTTTTCTAACTTGAACCTTCCCATGCTTGTTGTTTGTCTCAGAACTGAAACTACAGAAAACAGGAAGTGAAAGAAACTGAATTTTATTGAGCAAAGCATGCATTTCCTTCTTCACTGTAACACTTATACAGAGAACACCAGCAGCTGAAGAGGAACAGTTTGGTAACAACCCATTTTGCAGATGAACAACCCTCTCACAAAAGCTCCCCAGCCCAGAGCCAGACTGGTGGAAGTCTCCCAAGCGCTTTTGAGTTGGAAGTCAGCATTCTCAGTATTGCATTTTGAGAAACTGGTATAAGGTGGTAAAAAATCATTAATATAATTACAATAGCTCCTCTGGTACTGCTTGCAATCTATGTTGTGTTTGTCAAATTTTCCATAAAAATATTTTATTATTTGTTCATAGGCACATGATATTTTATACAAATATAAGCAATAAACCACTTACAACCCAGTTACAGTGTTTCCAGCACAGCCTTGAATTAGTTTTATTAATTCTACTAACAATGCAACATTTACTTCAGGTACCACTGCAGCATTGTGTGATATCTTCTTAAAATCCACTAATAATTGGTACTTATGTAAAATTATTCCTTTTTAAAATACATAGTATTTTTAGCATCACATCTGATACGCTGTTAGATTACACATTCATATTCTGTCATGAATTGATGTACAACACCTGAATGATGATGTACAACACTTAACAATCACTGGTCAGGACAGACTACCTTATTAACAGCACTTTCAGAATGATTTTCAAGTGCACATATGTAGTGGGTTAAAACTGAGTTGATGGACATAAGAGCTCTTCTTGCATTCTAAGATGAAAGAGGTTAGATGGTTTCAAAAGACACTGTGAAATATCTCATAAAGTCAGATTTCGGTTTAAATGTAGGTCCTCCAATCTCTAATAAAAATTCATAAATATAAATTCTGTTGGTGTGATCCAGCATTTTAAAAAAGCCCTTTAAGGACCACCATGTCCCTAAATAGCAAATGTATGCACAAGTAAATGCATACTCATCTCCATATTCATTATTATTCTAAAATTTAATATTTTTCTTGAAAATATACAATCGTAAAGGTTTTCAAAAGAGTTGCAAAAATGGGCTATTAAGTATGGTCATTTAGCATGTCTCCTTTAGTCTTGTGAAAAGGGGAGATATGTATTATACAAAATACATAAGAGATTAGCCTCTTATCCTGATATACATGTAGATTTCTGTGTGAGCCTTTTAAGTTAATATTAATGATGGAGTGAGAAATAAAAAACGGGGAAAAATCTATCAAATGTATGTTCATAAAACTGACAAAAAGGTGAATGAAGAGCTAAACAAAGGGGAAATAAAGAGCAGAGTAATTATTTGGTAAACAGGAGACAGTTTCACAAGTGCAATAAAATAAATACCCAGGAACCAAGGATGTGAATTGGTCATGCTGAGAACCAGGAACTCAGTGTTGGAAATTCACTACCCTAAGCATAGTGAAAGAAACTGGTTACAAGAAACTAAATATGATCTCTCAGTTAACAATATCAGTTAAGATGTGTAACAAAAGCCTTTAATATGCAAATATCTGTAAGAAGGTTGATTAAAAAATCTTGCCAGTGTATGTTTCCTGGATAAATCTGATCTGAATAATTGTCCCTTTCTGGTGCCCACATTAGAGACTGTTTTGCAGGTTTAACATTAGGCAGGAGAGAAGGAAGAAATTGTTCTAACAAAGATGGAATGCAAACAGGAAATCATATGATGAAGATCCTTTTAGAAGAAAGGAGGCATAGGGGACAATTTCCAAAGCCAGAGTTTGAAGAAAGAGGTACTGTTTTCTTCTTTATTAGCCAGAGATAGTTTAGCAATAAATGGAGTAGACTTGAAACAGTCAATGGAGACCAGAAATTTGCCCTCTTCTGGATATGCTCCCACTTTGTCAGTCAGCATCTGTATCTCCCTGAGTATACATGATGGTAGAATGTTATGGTATGAATAGTTCTATAGGGCTACTGAGTGCCTCTATGTTGCCCTAGTGTTTGTTTCTGTATTTACGTGTATCAATTCTGCTATAGTTTCTCTACACGAAATCCTGCTCAGGATTTCAAAATAAGTTCCGGGGGGGGTGGGGGGGCAGTTAGCACTTGATTTGTCCTTGCCTGTATTTATGAGTGGTGAGAACATGAATTATGAAAGGCCTAACTTGGAGAAGCTCCAAGCAGAAGGAAGTAGCCATGTTTGATGTCAAGAAAATGAAGGCTGGCTCTGCATAGATTAGAAATTGCGCATCAACTTTCATTCTGCAGAACAGGGAGTTGCCTTTAGGAGCCTTAATCCCAGAAAAATAAAATTGGTTTGTTTAGCAAGATTTGTACAGAATTAAAAAGTTTTGTCTGGCAGCTAAATATTAAATTTTATAAGGCAAATTACAAAGAAGTTTCATGTTGCATAGTAAACCAGATGGAAAATTAAAAAATTTTAGAGGGTTTATTTTATTTCAAAAGTTTAAGATCGGCCTTTGTTTAATTGAACAATTTTTTTGGGAAACAACTTTATTAAATAAAATTAGAAAAAAAAATAAAGTTACTTAAATGTCCCCAAATCTTCATCTCTGTTTGTTTTGCAAAACTGCTGAGATAGAAACTATTTGCTTGGGTTTATCATCGTGCTTCAGAAATAAAGTATATTTTGATTTGTTGTTCTTCATACCTAGATCCAATGACTGTTTGTATTTCAAAATACATGTGATTTACATTTTATTGCTGCCTTCCTTGCTTTTCTTTCTGTAGTGAAAGGGGATTATTTAAAGATTACTTAAACTTTTATAAATATATGGCTTTACATTCCCAAAGGTAGAATTTTGTAGACAGAGGTTCTTATGCACGTTTATGTCCAGATTTCTATAGAACATGAGTGAGTGTCACTTTTTTGCAGGAGGACGATAGATTCAGTCCATTAGCCCTCACAAGCTGGAAGAAGGAGAATGATGGAAGCTGCTTCCGTCCTGAGGCTGCAGTACACACAGCAGCAGCTGTTACATAATGGGCTCTTAGCATGGGTGAAATAGGTCAAGCTGAAGGCTGACTAGCCCTTGCACAGGTGCAACGTGTAGTGCCTCAGCACTTCACCGCTCTCATGTGTCAAGAGCATATCTCCTTTTGAATGTTGTGACATGAGTTGCTGTCACCTATGGCAGAGGTCTTGCTTCATATTGCACCAATTCCTTATGGAATCGTCTCCCTAACCACACAGTGGCCATTTACTGGTAATTGCTTCACAGCTGACTCTGGACACGCTGGCTGGAGGAAACTGCACATCACATGCATGATGAAGAACTGACGAGACAACTGATAAGACATTTCACCTCAACAACACTCTCCTTTTCTCCTTTCATCACACTCTGCTGCCTCTGCTGCCACTCAGCCTATTTCCTTTCCCTGGCATCCTACGAGGAATGGAAACGCTTACACTTATCAATTTTTACTGCATAGGAAGGCGGAGTGCAGCAAAATGGTGGAAACCAGTGCATGATCTGAGCTAAAGCACAGGCCTCAGTCTCCAGAACTCCACGAATGAAAGCAAAGATAAGGAAGCAGCACAGAAAAAAATATGGCAGTTAAAAACCAAGAAGGATTAAGGACATGGTTGCAATTCTAGCAGAATGATGGCTTGTTCTTAAGCTTCTGAGATCTTTTATAGAATCCAGTATAAGTTTAGAAGGAAATCTAATTATGAGGCTGTTAACAAACCTAGATATAAGCTAAGCTCAGCTCTAAACCAAAACAGCTGAAGTGCCTTTGCTACTGTGTCACTAATTGGTCATTTGGACCACTGGGATTACCAGGATTGACACAGTGAAAAAGAAAGGCTATTTGTAAGTCACTGATAAGTAGGGAGGAAGTAATGGAAAAGCTGTTTACCACTGGTTTGGCAGGTTCAGAATATTAGTTGTGGCCTAGCAGCAGAAAGCAAAATGCCACTCTGAGTTAGCAATGCATTTCTGGTGTGTGTTTCCACAGAAATTCAGTGCAGAGGTCTGCTAACAAATGTGGTGAACTGACAACAAGGACACTTCGGCTCTCCATGTCAGTGCAAGACAGCAATATTTCATCATATAGAAGAACTTCCATTTCACACTTGACTGAAAGCCAAAATATGAAGTCCCCAAATAGATGCCTTTTTTGGATTATGTCAGTCTGGGTAGCCAGCACGCATTAAAATTGCATGTGTCAGAAATGGCTGTGCTGCATATGTTTAGCTGGTGCTCATCAAACAACTTTCCAGCCTGCCATTGTGGTATAGCATAACTGAGAAGAAATTATAAAATGTGAACCTGATAATCTGAGAACACACTGGCCTTATTAGTTATAAGAAGAAGATCCTGCCCGCTGAGAAATCTCTGCAAACTGTCAAACATCACCAGACATGACAGCCCTTGCTTGGCTCTGGGATACTATCCACACTGTAAACTATTTGCCTGGGGTTCTGCAGATAATGGAATTGAAACAAACACTGCAGCAAATGAACCTGTCTATCTCACAGGATGACATCAGACTGGATTTCCACACAAAATACAAGTATTATTATGGAAATTGCATTTTGACAATTTGAAACAAGAAACAGTTCCAGAATATTTGGGAAAAGTTTTCTAAAATTGCTTTTCTTGGGTGGGAAAAAAACAAACATACCAATGGAGCAGCGAGGATAAAAATGACTGCAGTTTTTGTCTTTAGTCATTAGATAAATGTATTAAAAATGACTGCATAATGAAGTACAAGCCATAGATAACGTCAGGCACCATTTCTGAAAAAAAACGTGGTGGCATAGATAGTCTTTATTCACTCTGAAGTGTGCGTTTGAAGCTGGAGGTAAATAGGATATAAATAATACTCAGGGTTATATTCAAATATGGCAAAGCCATCATTTGCCACAGTCGTTGCTTCAGGTCTGCTTCAGTGAAAACTTCTTCTAGAGTTCTCTCAGTTACTCTTATGTTCATGTAAATATGAGAGCTAAATGTCCTTTTTCCCTCTCTCACTAATCCACAATCCCTGGAAGTCTAATGACTGATAGGGCAATTTCTGCCCTGTGCATGGGCAATGCCTGTGCACCAGCTCTGCGTCTGAGTAAAGCTGTCTGAGTAAAGCTGTCAATCACACCTTATTCCCATGGGGGAAAAGGTACTGATTTTCAGGATCAAGATCCAAGTGACACTGCTTTACTTCACCATCTGCACAACAATTACCAGCTTGCTTTCACGCACCAAAACAGCCTCCATCAGTTCCTATTATTGCAAGATGAGACACATTAAGAAGTCAAATGTGAAAATTTAGTGGTGTAGAAGATCCTCCAGTGTTGTATCTGAGAGACTGGTCATAAGGGCGTGAAAGCTCAGAGAAGGAAAAAATTGCTCACTGGATGTGATGCAGGTGAATTACACTTCTGAAAGTTAAACATTATTCAGAGGTAACGTAAAGCAACCCTAAAAAAAAAAAAATACAAAGAAGAAAAGAAAAGAGATAAGATGACTTGAAAGACATATTTCCATATGATCCAGTTTTAGGGACTATTCCTAAGTGTATTTTATGCATGCTCAAAAAAAAAAAGAAGTAAATAAATCAATGAACTTCACATTAGAAAAAGATTACCTCAAAAATTGTTTAAGCTGATGAATTATGGAAGATTTTTGGTCCTACAGAAAAACAACAGCAGGGAAGCATCACACATTGCTACAGCACTTGACAGTGTCTAACACTGGGAAAGAAATCAAGGGAAACTACTGGCATCTGAACTACATTTGTTTTTATTTTCATTTAAAGAATGAAAACTGTTACAAGGAAGACAGTTTCTCAACAATTCATAATTACTTTTCTTTTTTGCAGGAGCTGGGTAAATTGAGGAATGAAGGATGATTTTTTTAAGCTCCTACAGACAAAAGAAGGAAAAATTGCTGATTCATACCTTTGGGAAATGGCTGTTTTTCACTAAGTACGTTTGTGAATTAAAGTAACGGAAATGTTACTGGGGAAACCCTATCCTTCAGTAGGAACAGGATTAAGATTTTAAAATAAAGAAGGAAAAGAACTATTTAGGTTATGAATAACTTGTTTCACAGTTTTTACACACATGAGGATTAATCCCACACTCACCTTTTACTACAACACTTGTGCTTTAGAGTCCTCCATATTAGGTGATCTCCCTCTAAAGAAACTAAGTCAAGGATCCATGTCCACAGAATGGCTTTTGTCTCTGGGAGCAGAGACTTCTTTCAAGCAGAGGTATGTCTATCACAGAAACAAAACACCATGGTTCCTTCCAAAATCAGTCAAAAGATATATAGGTGTCCAGAGTGATTCAGATCTCACATGTACAGTCCTTCTCCGAGTGAGACTGTGTCCTGTCTAGTCACTTTGTAGGGAGTTTAGTAAAACTACCACTTAAATGTTTCAGTTACATTTGTGAAGTTCCATGGTGGGATGAATCAAGGCTTGGGTTCAATGCAGTAGAATGTAAAGTCTTGAGCTAAGCATCTAGGCTACCTATGCAGAAATTAAGAGACCTCATAAATTTCCTGATAACTACCAATTATGATTATTGCTTGACACACTACCTTCAGCAAGTAAAGGAGAATTCAGAAAAAAATCCTGGACTTAAGATAGCTTGTTCGTTATCACTGGAAATGTCTCTTTCCACTAAGAATTCACAGTCTTAAGTTTTGGAAATAGGTCTTTCCTTTCCTTCTCTTATTTTAGAAGTCTTAGATGATATTTATATCCCTTCACTTCTTTTTATTTTCATTTACCTCTACCACCTTCCATCATGGAAAGCTTATCACAATTTGTACAAAAACTGAATACAATTTTTCCTACTTTAAGGTATTCGAGCCTTAATGTCTCATTTTTCAGGTTAACTGTAGAAACCAGGAACTGAATCATTAAACTGGGAGAGACAAACACTTACCTTGAATTTGTTCTTTTTTTCATAGTACATTTAAATATTCATTGGGCCAAACAGAGAGAAGCAAAGCATCAAAAGGACTGTATCTGTGCGTGTAAGTATAACTTGCACCCAAAAGCTAGACTAAAATAAAAAAACCTCTGAAAACAGGATGACTTCATATATGCTGACTAGAAATATCAATTCCTAGCCCTGCTAACTCCCTGCTGTTTTCTTAATAGAGCCTAAGCATCAACAAGGGGAGATAATGCTCCTTTACAAAAGAAATAACACACCACCTCCCACCAGTAGATGCACAAGACCCACCTTGAAAGTAAAAAACCCCCTCATCCCCTTCTTCCTCTACAGTTCTAACTGAATGCAGAACACAGAACACTGTTCTATTGCTGACTATGACATTATACGGTAGGGATATCCAATTGGCTGACCAAAGTCAAGTGTCCTAGTGGTGCTGCTTTCTGACTTCTTGACCACCTTCAGCCTCCTTAGAAGGTTAGGATCGGTAGAGTGGGAGAACGACTTGAAGCTGTGCAAGAGCTATTGAGCAGCAGGCAAAGTATTAATTTGTAAACAACACTGTTTTAGCCACAAATCTGAAACATGGGACTATATAGGTTGCTATGAAGAAAATTAACTGCATGACACTCAAATCCAGTACAGAAACATATTAGGAAAAGCTAGGTCTTGTGGTACTTGAAAACTAAGTCTTCATTAATTACTTGCCCATTAAAAAAGCAGCACAATTCTCCTTTGTTCTCAGCTGAAAGCCCCATGCTGGTGGACTAAACATTAGGGGTTTTTTTCCTTTGGACCACTGACTAGGCATGTATTCTCTGCTAATAAATCAGGCATAACAGTAAGTTATCAATATCAGCAAAGCTCCCATAAGCCACCTTAAGTCCTGATTCAAATAAAAAAAATAGTATGCTTAGCATCAGACCATTAATAAGAAAGAAAAATGTCATGGGAAAGATTAGAAGCAGTTAGTTCTTTCCAAAACATAACTTAGGAACTTTTTATCTTCAGAAATAAATTTCTTTATAAGAAACTAAGTCACAAAAGTGATCAAAATATGCCCAGTGGTGGGTGGGTGTTAAAATCTCCTCCTCAAGTTGTTCTGCCTCCAGTGACCTAGTTACATATTCATGGTGGGTGGGAGGCAAAGCAAAAGAAAATAAACAGACTGACATACAGAGCACAGTCAGATGTTGTCCAGCAACTTTGAATTTGCAGGTTTTCTACGGTGTCATGGTTTGGCACCGGCCCGAGGCCAGGCACCCACAAAAGCCGCTCACTCACCCTCCCCTGCCACAGCTGGGCAGCTGAGAGAAAAAAAATTAATGAAGAGTTCATGAACTGAGACAAGGACCAGGAGAAAACACTTCAAGGGCCAAAGACGCTCAGCTTAAAGGTACAAAGGGAATTTCTTGCTAACAGAGGCAGAGGAGGATAATGAGAAGTAAAATAAACCCTTAAAACACCTTTTTGCCCCCAGCCCCTCCCTCCTTCCCACAGATAGTGCAGGGAGACACAGCAAGGGGGTTTGGTCAGTTCATCACCAAGATTTCCTTCCACTGCTCCAGAGGACAAGTCCTTCCCCTGTGAGACTGTGGTGTCCCTCCCACGGGAGACAGTTCTCCACGAACCTCTCCGATGTGGATCCACTCTCACAAGCAGCAGTCCTACTACACCTGCTGCAAGGTGAGTCCGTCCCATGGGCAGAAAGTCCTCCCAAAACTGCTGTGACGTGGGTCTCTTTCCACGTCGGTGAGTCCTCCAAGGACAGGCTGCTCCAGCCTGGAAGCAAGGGCCCTCTCTCTCTACCGGGTCTCCCACAGGATCACAGCCTCCTCCAGGCATCCGCCACTCTGGCATGGGCACCTCCCCCATGGGCTGTGGGTGGATCTCTGCATCCCCCGTGGATCCCCACGGGCTGCAGGGGCACAGCTGCTTCACCATGGTCTGCACCACGGCCTGCAGAGGAACCTCAGCTCTGGGGCCTGGAGCACCTCCTCCCCTTCCTTCTCCACTGATCTTGGTGTTGCCATGTTGTTTTCCCTCACACGTTCTCACCTCTTCCTCTTCACTGACTAGAAGCAAAACTGTGCATGCCTCAGTTTGTTTTGATTTTCTTCTTAAATATGTTATCACAGGGGCATTACCAACCTCTCTCTTTGGTCCAGTTTTGGCCAGCAACATGTCCATCTTCAGAGCCATCAGGGATTGGCTCTGCCAGACATGGTGGAAGTTTCCAGGAGCTTCTCACAGAAGCCACCTCTGTGGCCTCCCCACTACCAAAAACCAGGCTGTGCAAAACCAACACAGACGGTGTGGGACTATAGTGGTAGGTAAAGTTGAGAATTCTCAAACCAACACAAATAGCAACTGTTGCTGAAACCACCTTTCCTTAATTCTGCTTAGATCTCAGAATACCCACAAGAGCAAATGAAAATCCATGCAAATAATGCTTGCCTCCAAAATGCTTTCCAGCAACTAGCGTAAAACACAGTGTCATGATTCTTGAATAATCTTTTGTTCTGTGCAATAGCATACATGGCATTCTCTATCTAGTATCATTCAAATAAGACACACAGACCTTGTTTAAACTATTTGAAAAGAAGTATATCAATCACTGTTCCAAGAAAGGTAAGCAAGAAGTGATTTATTGCATCAAAGATGGAATAATACAGAAAATAGAAGTATGAATTATATTTAAGAACCTCAATATGTTCTGTGAAGAATTATACTTAATGCTAAATTTCATTATAGTACCCTCTGCCCAGCTTCTCCAAAGAGAGCTACTTCAGCTCTACGTAATCTTCATTCTTTCGTTCCTAAAAAATTCCTGAGGGACACATTTAAATGAATAAATGAATTAAAATTTATAGAGAGAAATGTTCATAAACATGATGGATCTAAGAATAATGAATAAGGGATAAATAATTTATGGCATTTCATTTTGTCACACACTGTCAAACTGTGACAATAACAGATTTGCTTATTTCCATGAAAACACAGATGAAAATATGGCAAGACTGAAACAAACAACCAGCTCAGGCAAGGACCATTCTGCTGGTGGAAATAATTTTAAATACGATAATGACTAGCAGATGTAGCCATTCAAATAATAACATTTCATTCATTCCTCATTATTTGATCACTCTTATTTTTCATTTGCTTTCACCTAGAGTAATAGATTTTAGTGGCCAGAGGGATGCATGTTAATGTGGGCTTATCAATTAAATATCACAACTCAGGGAATTTCACTTATTCTAGGTGGTCATTGATGGCATCTGCCTTTTCATTACAGCATTTCCCCAAGAACAGATGTACATGGGAAGTTGGATATGCATTCTATTATCTTCTCGAGGTATTAAATACTAGCCAGTTTTCAAAGCTCTATAACTGCATTAATGTGGCCTTACACCAAAATTAAGAATGGACCTTCCTAGTGTAAATTAGCCTACATTGCATCCAGCTCAGTGTGTGGCTACATGCCATGCTGTTCTGTGTCTCTCAGCTGAATTAGCCATCTACCTTACAGCTTCCAGGTGCAGGTGGAAAGAGCAAGTTTTCATCTGTACAATAAACTCTTAGCTGCTTTTCAGCCATTGGTGGAGTCTACAATAAGTTGTTAATTCTTCTCACAATTAAAAATATACCTTATCTCTAGTCTGAGCGTGTATGTTTTCAGCTTCAAGGCACTGAGTTTTTCTATACCTTTCTCACTAAGTTCACCTTTAAATATCAATTTTTCATCCATCCATCCCCTTACCTACCTATCTGTCTAGTGTTGCCTTAAATTTCCCTTAAGTAGACTAAAAAGACCAAGTTTCTTCAGCATCTCACATCAACTATCATCAGCTGGCTGGCTAACTCCCCACTTTCCTCAGACAGTGATTCCAATCTCCAACAACCTTTAGACATCTCTGTGTGGCTTTTCACATGCTAAAATCTCAGTACAAACATCTTGTCTCATGGTAAAGCTACTCCTTGTCATGCTTTCTATAAAAACCTTGGGCTGCTAATCTTACATCACTTCCCTATTCCTTTCCCCAAGTCTATCTGCTGCTTCTTATTCTCAACAGAGTGAATTAGCCTTTTGTCAGGTCTAAGCTGCCCCAGCCAGATTGCTTTGGGTCATCTCATTAAAGAGTAATAGGATTATATATGTATTAGGCTGCATTAAAGCAGTATATACTTAACCAGCAACTACAAACTTATTATAATAGTGGTTTTAATAGACACACCACCTACTCCATCTAGTCTAACTAAGCAGTGACTTAAACCTTCAGGACATGTGAAATAAAACCAACAACTTCAATACATATCAATTATGTCAAATATGTATTACATGTGAATTGTTGTTGTTGTTGTTATTATTATCCTAGTAGAAGTTTTCCTCATGAAACATAAGAAGCAGCATAGATTTTTTTTTTGAGACTCGGAATAATTTGTCCGTATCAGTCTGTGAGGGCCTCGGTTTTTATCTCTATATGTATATTTAAAGCTGAAACACCTTAGAGAAAAGTTATTCTTTTAAATCTATAATCACAGTTTATTTCAGATATGCACAGAGGTGAGCAGACGAAACATTTACATGATTTGGATAAATAGCCTTACTGAAAAGATTGTAGAAACCCATTTTTGAAAACTGAGTTTTTAAATTTTTTGAACCAGTTCTAGAAACAGTCTGAAAAAAGCCAACCAACTTAAACACACCACCATTTTGAACATGCAGGTTAATGATTTACTTTTTTTTTCTAAGACACCTGCTGAGCCAGTAGCTAAATACTTCCCAAGATGGTTTGTAGCTCATTGTTCATAAAATATTTACATAGATGCTTTATGTATTCTCAGACTAGGAAAGGGTTTCATTAATCAAGGAAAATACTGAAGTACCAGTAGCAGGGTTGAATACAGGAAAAATATATATCAGAGGCAGCAGAATCGCTCTTATGCAGAACAAGAGACTCATATCAGATTTTGATTAACTTGATAAATTGAGAGCATTTCAAGTATATAAAAGTAGTCTTAATTAGAAATGTCATTCACTTGTTTATGATCTCAAGGCAAACAGCAAAAAATAATATACTATGTTAGTTTTATGACAGCAGCTGGTACCTTCAACAAAAGTCAGAAAAGTACAAGATTGAGTGACCCACTCAGGCCATTGCTAAATTACAAGAGTTAAGTCACCTCACTACCTCAAAATCTTGAAGCTGTTCAGAAAAACTAGCAGTGGTATAAAAACCTAAATAAAATAATCTAACATCCTTAATACCACATAAATCTAAGCTCTTTCATACATGCATTATTTATTGTGCAACACAATATTACTGCTCTCTAAAGATGGGTATCAAAACTAGACTTTTGGAGCTCTTCCAGTGTGAAAAGAAAAAAGGCATTTTAAATTAATATATTACTCTTTAAGTGTGGGAGTGTTTTTAGCTTTTGCTTTAGCTTTTCTGTTTGGGGAGTAAAGGAAGAAGCTTATTGATTTAAGAGTATGTTATATAGTTTTAAAGACAGACTTGCAAGATTGTACAGAATGAACAATGACCACTATCTACTATTATCAAAATAAGCTATTCACAGAACTAATGTTTGACATTTATAAGGTCAGATGAAATTGTTATGAACATTGAATCTGTCCTTGTGAACCACAGCAACCACTTCATTTTGCAAAATATTTCTGCACTGATCTCATAAAAATGGCTGACATAGAGCTTTAAGAAATCCATTCAAGCCATTCATCAGAGTCTTGTTTGGTATATTTATTGCAATGAATACAGCAATGATTATTTAGTATTTCCCAAATGGGAAATTATTTGTTTTCCTGGATTTTGTGATGTTCTGCTAATATCACTCTGCTAATTTGTAATTATATCTAGAATAGAACAGAATATTTCAGTTGTATGGGATCGATAACAATCATCTAATCCAGCTCTTTGACCACTTTTGGGCTGACCGAAAGCTGAAGCATGTTATTAAGGGCATTGTCCAAATGCCTCTCAGACACTGACAGGCATTGATCATCTCTCTAGGAAGCCTGTTCCAGTGTTTGACCACCCTCTTGTTGAAGAAATGCTTCCTAATATCCAGTCTGATCCTCTCCTGGTACGGCTTTGGACCATTCCCATGTGTCCTCTCACTGGATCTCAGGGAGAAAAAAGCAGCCCATCCCCTTCCCCTCCTCAGGAAGCTGTAGAGAGCAGTGAGGTCACCCCTCAGCCTCCTTTTCTCCAAACTTGACAAGCCCAAAATCCTTGACCGCTCCTCACAGGATATTCCTTTCAGCCCTTTTGCCAGCTTTGTTGCCCTCCTCTGGATGCATTCACTCACCTTCACATCCTTCTTAAACCGTGGAGCCCAGGACTGCCCACAGCATTCCCGGTGAGGCTGCTCCAACACTAAATAGAGTGGGATAATCACCCCTTTTGCCCAGCTGGTGATGCTGTGTTTGATCACCCCAGGATGAGGTTTGCCCTCTTGGCTGCCCGGGCACTCAGAGCTGACCCATGTTTATCCTGCTGTCAGCCAGCACTCCCAGATCCCTCTCTGCAGGGCTGCTCTGCAGCCACTCCTCTCCCAATTTATACTTGTGCCTGGCATTGCTCCATCCCGGGTGCAGAATCTGACATTTGGACTTGTTAAATTGCATCCAGTTAATCATTGACCAGTGATCCAAAGTGTCTAGATCTCTCCATCCCTCAAGAGTCAGTAATTTTCTTAAAAACGCATTTACTGTGTATCTATTAGGCTAAAATATGTAGAAATGGATCAGGTTGGTGTGCTTTTGTGTTTTGCAGCTACACAGTTTTCATGCAAAATTGTACAGTATTATATCTTTTCCTGAGAATAAATCCTAGCATGAACATCAACTCTGTCATTCTTGTAAAGACTTGAAATTACAGATCCATTAGCATGAACATACATGATTTATGGAAAGAAGGGTTATCAAAGCATATGTTCTTCTGCAATCCAAACGACATCTATTTTCTAAACTTCTGCTGTTTGCTGGAAATATTGCATGTCAGAAACCATCAAGGATAGTAGCTTTAACTTATAACATTTACAGTTTTCTGCACCATAACAAGGCTTAGAATAGCACTTATAACGTGGTTTTATTGACCATGCTTTCCTTAACACGGTGCAAATCTCTTTATATTTCTATGTTTGGGTTCTGGAATACTTATTGGAACAAAATTTATTTTCTGTAATCAATTCAGTGGACAAATTGCATTGCTTTCCTTAAGCACTAGCACCAGCAAGGATGACTTCCTCAGCTGTAAAGTGTTTTCATTTGTAAACCAAATTTATCATAGTCTCCAAATAGCCAAGCCACGTGAGAGCATGCTTTTCCCCATATTTCACTATTATTGTTGAGTGTGATTGTGATCTAATCTACACCAAGGTATGAAATTTAAGCTAAAAACCACTAAAAGCATGTTGCAAGACTAAAATTAAAGCTAAATAAAGTACAATGAGAATCAATGTCTCAAGTTTGATTCCTTGTGCTTTAACAAAGGCAGAAATGCTTTGGTAGGACTCATTTCATATAACTTTAGCAATCTAAAAGACAGATATTTGGTATAAATTAAAATGTTCACTTTTTTTGAATGAAACATAGTGAATAACTAATGAAGATGATCCATCCCATCCTAAAAAACCATCTAAGATAGGCGGATAAAATTTGCTTCTGAAGACTCAAATGGTCATATTTCCTGTAGAGGTAGCCTAAACATCTCAATTAAAATGTAAGAGTTTTCATTGTGTTTTCTATTAGCTGTCTAAAAGTTTATGTTCTTAGCCCAACATAATTTTCTCAGCTTTATTTATAGTCATTAGAGATACAAAAATGGGATGGGGGGGAGGGAGGGGGTTCTGCCTACCTTAATAACCTAGATGGAGATATTGTTGTAGAATTTTTTAGGTTGGAAAAGACCTCCGAGATGATCAAGTCCAACCATTAATCTAGCACTGCCAAGTCTGTCACTAAACCATTTCCCTAACAGGGTGGTATCCTATTCAGTGGTGAGCCAGGGATCACAGTATCAGGAACTAGTAGATTGCAGCATGGCAGAAAATGGAGTAGGAAAGAGTATTCATTTGAATCTGTACTAAATTTATTTTTAAATTGAGAGCTTTACTAAAGAATTTTGTATTCAAAATCATACTTTTTTTCTAAGGTCAAGTGTTAGAGAAACCCTGAAATTATTTCTAGAAAATCTTTCAAAGTCTAGTGGCAAGAAGGCCAAAGCAACATTTCTAATTACATAACTTGACGGATATCTTCTCCTGGCAATTTGAAAAGGTTTTTATTTAAATAAAAATTAATAGCAATTTTTACAGTCAGTTAGTTAATATGTGAGAGCACACAGCTGTCTGGAGTCACCTGAATAGATCTTCACAATTAGCCAAATCCAGCATCACTAGGCTCTTCAAACATACTCCACTGAACTAAAGAAATGTCTGTGATTTCCAGTAGTGAGGTCCTGGTTGAGATCTCTGGTGGCTTACAAAAATGCCACTGCTGGCTGTCAGTGCAACTCTGCTTAATTAGGATAAATACAAGAATTAAGATTGTTGCTCTCAGGAAATAAAAAAATATCTTTTTTTTTTTTTTTTCTTTTTCACATGAAAGGTGCTTAACAAGAATGTGATGAGAGTTGTTTGGTACAGTTTAGAACAACTCTTGATCAGCCATTTTGATCTGATCAAAAAGCACACTCATTCAGATCTGAATGCTGAAATACTTTTCTCTGGGAATTCTACTGTACTGAATCCTGTATTCCCAGCAAGGTTTAGCAAGAATATCAATAGTGACAATGGGAAGATCCATAAGAGATAAAAATGGTGGTGAGTGCAAGATATTTTCAAAAGTGTGGGATGAAAATAATCATGAGCAAAAGCTGGCTTAAGATTACCATTACATCACTCTGTCATGCACATTGTTTTAAAAAAGGAGAATGACTGCAAAGTGCTGTATAGTTAGTCTGCATAAACCTAGCACAGCTTTTCCTGGGCATTCATTACAGATCTCTGATGATTTTTTCTGATCTGAAGTCAACAAATTAAAGGCAAACTCATTTGAAGTTACTTGTGCACATGTATTAGCCACTCAAATATCTTTTGCTCTGTTATTTTGAGGCAGAGCAGGAACAATATTTTCAAGTTTAAGGGTCACTTTTATTTCCATCAGGTGTTCATGGACTGAATTCTTGATTACCTCTTGCTATGCCAATGTAAAGAATGTATTTCCCTTTTCCTGGGCAAGTAGGTTAATTTGAGTAATACTGTATTTAGACAGATAAAATATTGCTAGGATAGATATTCAAGTGCATTTTCTTCACTTATTTCTCCCACAATGCACATTCACTTCAGTTGATCCACCAACTGGCCAATACTGCTGATAGGCAAATAAAATTGCAGTGAGGTATATATACAGCCCCAACTGCTCCCTTGGAAATTTCTTGTGGAAAGCAAGAATGACATTTGCAGCAATGAATTACCAACTCAGAGAGACAATGAGAAGCCGATGTTGATGCCAGAAATTATTTGTGAAGAAAAAAAATACCACAATGTCAGTATCATGTACGAAACGAATATGCAAGGAACAGATTAAAGGAAAAAAAACCTCTCTTAAGTACTGGAATTGTAAAATATTTTTCTTTTTAATTTATAACTGTAGGGATATAATAGTCTATTGGAAGTGTCATTTTGTTTTCCTTTGGAAACAATGCCATAAAGGATCTTCAGTGATTTGCTGTCATCTGTTCTAGATATGGAAAGACATACTTAACCATCAAAGCATAGTTCCTGAATACACTGTATCAAAAGTATTAAATCCTACATGCAGAATAAAAATATTAAAGAAAAAAAGCAAAAATAAACTGTAGCAAAGCACTTCTATATTATTTAAAAATTATTTCTTTCCCTATTTTTAAGAATTCAAAAATCTGCATTTCTAAAACCTGTATTAAATAGCAAATTTGTTTAGAGTGGAAATAAAGACACGAAGAAAAAGATTTGAAGTGTGTTAATTCTTGTATATAAGGGCTCTGGAAATAATTTTATATGAAAATCTGTGGAGATTTTAAATGTAAAAAATATTCTTTTCATTTCATTTAGAATTCAACTTTGTAAATATGAGGAAGACTTCAGAAATATTTTGTACGTCTAATTTAATCACAACCTGTATTCGCTTTTGTTTCCGTAAAGGGATAATTCCAGAGGAGGTGATAATACCTCTAATTCAGTGGAAATGCTGCACAATGAGGATTACTAATCTTTGATCATCATCTATTCAAATGGAGCAGCCTTAAATATTAGATTTTCCAAAGAAAGGCAGGGTCTTCTAATTTTTATTTTAGGAGGATGTAACTAAGTAAGAGATCACCAGATGGAAGACTTTGATCACTGGAGGAGATTGCTAAGGGAGATATCAGACAAAGTGGAATGCACTGGAAGGCATTCAGAAAGATAAAGGAAGATGGAGCGGAAAAAGGAACAGCAGAACATGCTTTCATGGTAGAAAAGTGCTTTTGAAATCAACAAGAGTGACATGTATAACGGACTTTCAGGTAGGTTATTCAACTTAAAACTGGGGAAAAGAAAAATCTTTTTCCGGTGGACCTGAAAAATCATGCTTAATTTTTTTCACAAAAAAATAAGCCATCAAAAGCCCCAAAATCCAGCCTTATTTTGAATCTCCCAAGACTCCTATACATCTTCATGTTAAACACAAAACTTATGGTGTGTATTATTTCTTAATATCTTTTTTTTTTTTTACATTTTAGACTGATTTTGAAACTAGTAGCTCACATATCTCCCTAACTGTTTTATGAATGAAACTCTTCATGAATTTCTAGATCTCAGTTGTATATTTTCATTAAATTTCCTGTTTGCTGAACTAATTTCACCCAGCTATAGCCATGTATTTCTCGCTTTCATTTTTACTCTGTGTTAATTCTTTACTTTTAATTCTAGCATGTTTAAATCTATTTTCTCCTCCTGAAATTCCTATAATAGCTGGAGTTTTTCATTGTCAAAGTACCTTATATTGCATCTTCCTAGTGGAGAGTTAACAAGTTAGTATTATTTATGCTTTTTGTAAAAACACTCTGGTGATTTATTTAAGGTAACATCCAAACTAAATGAAACAATTTAGTACAACTTGTATTGGACAAAATATACCATCAATGACAATCCTAAAATTTGAAGGCCATTACTCCCATACATCAAAAAAACCCAGATTACAAATCAGTCGCTTTTTTCGGCAGACTTGAGGTCATTGTAATACAGAAGCACACAGCTGGAGAGGGGCTTTTAAAGTTCCCAGGAAGGCTGGCAGTGTCACAGAGGGTCAGCACCTCCCAAGAAAGGGGAAGTGGGGCAGCAGAAGCTGCAGATCGGAAAGCTAAGCCGAGGCAAACCAGCTCTCACCTTTGTCTCCCATTCACATCTCAGTTCCAGCTGGATCTGAGAGCCCTGTTCACAGCTGCATTTGCCTAGAGAGACAAAACTATGTGTGCTGGAGGGCCTTTTGCTATCATGCTGCAACCAAAATGAAAAGGCAGTTGAGCAGTTTCCCTTTTTTCTATTTGGTTCTATTAAATCATCTCTAGCAGATTTGACTCAGACAGCAGGCATAAAACCAAATATTTTGCCTCTGAAACAGGAAACTTTGCACCAGCTGGTGGATATTTTCAACACAATTTCATGTGAGAAATGAAGTCCTCCACCCTCAAGGGCTGGACACGTACTCTCATTAGCAAATTATTTTGGGTTTGTTATTTGACAATAACAAGTTATTTTGTTTGAAACTTTCCTTTATTAAAGAGAATCATCTGTATTAAAAAAAAACCCCAACAAACACAAGGGAGAACCTCACTTTTGAAAAAGTACCATCTCCTTACAGGAAGCAGAAAGAATTTGCCCAGGGCAAAAGTAAATTATTAACAGTTTTTCACCTACAGCAAAAAGATAGATTTTGCATTAACAATCTAAAATCATCCAATTCTGTTGAAACCAGTTTTAGTGATTAACATAAATAATGATGCAGGAAAACAGTTTTCTGTGCCAAGAACTGGTGTAAACATTTTACATTATATAATAATCATACTTGCTGTCCGAGGAACACAAACTCAGAAACCATCCTGACATTTTTAAGTCTATGACAAAGAATTACAGTTATGTTAACACTTCTTTCCTGTTTTTTCTCCTAAGCTTGCTATAGAATTGTAGCACTCTCAATGAGGTGCTCAAAAGTTTTGCAGTATTAGTTTCCTGAGAAGCAGGTGTTGGGCAGAGACATAAGTGTGTCAATCTCAGAATAAGATCCCAATTTTTTAAAAGTGCAGTTTTGGGCAGACAAACCCAACATTTCCAAAAATCAGAATTAATATTCTTTTCGTGCTGCTCTTTATTTTAAACAGTTGAAAAACAAATTAAACTCATTCCTTAATTATCTCTTTTGAAAACATGAGGACCAGGTTCATCATAAACTAGTGACAAAGTCTTGCGGAAGCTGCTTGCAGTAACCTTGGGAGAACAAACTCTTGCAGAGTCTGCTTTCTACTTCTAATAATCTGACTCTGACTTTGAAGAGTCATGCAGCAACACCTCAGCATATTTTCAAATCATTTACCCAGTCTTGAAGAGCAATCCACTTTGCATCACCGTAATCTGATCTCAGAACCAGACGGTGATCTCAATGCAGTTTTCTCATAACTATCTCTGATTTACAAAAATAGAAATGCACAATATAAAGATGAGATCTTTCCTTTTCCCTGTTCCTTATTTTATTTTATTTTCCACAGCATATTCCTCAAACCTTTCATTTATAAAGAGTCTTGTATCTCCTAGTTCTCTGTTACATCTCTGCTTTTTCTCATTTATCATGTAGTTATTTCTCTCCTTATCTCTACAGCTTCTCAAGACTTCAGTATCTCATTAAAACAGAATTGAAACTGTTAACCTCCCTATTCTCAGTAGTTTCTCAAGGTCTTTGAAGGACACAACAATGCAATCACATACGCATCAACTCTTAGAAACATGTAGTAACTTTTTAGGAATGTTGAATATTTAAAACAGCAGTAAGCAATCCGATTCTTGTCTTGTCTCCATCATGATCTAAACAGTCCCAGAACACAAAGTATATTCTAGACTCAGGGACAGAGCTAAAAGAGAAACTTTGAAGTGAACACAAGTATGAAAACAAGACTGGGTTTACTTTACCATTCAGCACAATGCCCAAGAAGTCTAAGTTGAGAACTGTATTTGCATTTTACTCCTAGAACAGACTGTAGTGTACATACAATATTCCCGTGGAGAGGATGATGCTAAGTTGCACCTTTCAGTGTACTGACAGCAAAACTGTGTCTCTGGAAGAGACTAGGATGTCACTTCTCCACCACATTGCATAAGGCCCTGTCCCTCTGTCAGGATGGACATACTCCTCTGTGCTGGCTTGCTGATCAAATTGTAGAGATGCTGATGACCCAGTCCAAAATCAGGCTGGTTTGCAGTATAATCTTTTGAGACTCTTTATTCCAGGACTTCACATGATGGAGTTTTTGTCATCACTTTTTTGCTGAATTCCGTGGAGCTGTGCAAAGTCTACTCTGTGGTTTGGCCCCTAAGTCTCCAGGCAGAATTCACTACAGGAAAAAAAGCATTAAACATTTTTCACTGTGGGAGAAAAAGAGCATCAGGCAGAGAGCAAATAGGACAAAGAAAAGATTGAGAAATTATCTTTCTAACAAAATACTGAAACAAATATTAGAAATTAAGATCTATGAGTATTCAGAGGTTAAAAACAAAGTCAAGAATAATAGCCAGTGCAAATGTTTGAAGTATAAAAATGGAAAGCAAATTTAAATTACTTTGAATAAGATTACATTTTCAGTTAACAAAGGGAACTAAATGAGCCGAGTATAACTTGAGTTTGGTAGAGCATTTTACACAATGTGTCACAAAATTAAACTTACAGAATTAAACAAAATGATACCAAAAAAGTATACTGTAATATGGGTAATGGTTCAAAGATAGTTGATGTAAGGTAATTTTAAATGAAAGAACATTGCTTTAGATGAGCTCTCCTGTACCTCTGAAATTTGTAATAGGTCCATTCTGATTTAGTGATTCTATACCCATGCTCAAAGAGGAGGAAAGATGGCATAATAATCATTGCTACAGATAATAATTAACTAAGCAAACGTGTAAGTACGGTGAAGGGGAAAATACATAAAGAAGTATTACCCATTTAAGAGTACCAGTGAAATAATATAGAAGATAAAATTCCCTTAGGGACAGATTCTCCATAGGAATAATATTGATAATAAAACTAAATCAAAATTTCACTTCCTAGAGAAAATAAAAAACAAAAAAAGGATTTTGAAGCTAATGCTCTAACAAATATGGTGTTCAGGATGTGTGGCTAACAGTTTCCCATTGAGAACTCAACTCAGACTTCAGCTCCCTAAGGGGCCTTGATCTTCTCACATCCTTACTCCAGCATCTTTTTTCCTAAAACTGAGCTAGTTAGTGATAGACTAGTGATAGATCCTTCCCCAAGAAAAGTTTGTTACACCTTCCCTGCTACATTTATGTGAAACACTCTTCCAGGCGCTGAAGCACAAGCCCTTAGTAGACTGACAAAATATATCCAATTGACCTCTGGCATGGCTTGCACTGTTGCTTTGACCTGTGTTTTCCCTTGAAATGCAGGAGCTACTTCAGGCAGAAGTTAAAATCATTTGTTTTGACAATGTGAAATTAGGTATCTGGCTGTCCTTACCTATTGACTGACTTAATCCTTAACTAAACTATTCTCCAATGATTAGCTTACTGTGAGGAAAAACCATTATCTTCTGCCTGGAAGGACTGTGTTCAAATAAGTCATGATTTTAGTATATTGAATCATACATTTCATATAAAACTTACTAGTCTCCCACTCACATGCTACTCAACCACACGAAAAAGAAATTAATGCCTTTGGTTCATTAGTGATTCTTGTCTCAAATGTGAACCCTTATCCAGTCTGATTGTTGCCATGAAACTGATCTTCAGTGCAAGTCATTTAAATTCAAACCTACTGAATTAAACCCTCCAGACAGATATCGCTATGAGGTAGGCCAGAGCTAACTCAAATAAATCTAGTGTGTAAGTTACTCTACTCTCACATTTTTCAGGTCCAAAAAAGAGGTAATGTGTCTTCTATCACATTTTCTGCATCTCTATCCTATTTGTAAACAATTATCTACCTTGGAAAGCTCCCTACCTGGATGGGAGAGAGTCAGGAAATATGCTCTTGCTGTTGTGGTTTAAAATCCTTCGTGCCCTCTGACACTTCTACTCTGGCTGATGTAGACCACATTTTGCCTAGAAGTAGTCTTTTAAAAAATCAGATCAATACATTGATTGCCTAGATCTGCCCTGTACGCTATTAAAATTTGACAAATATTTCAGTCAGCGTCTGCAATCAGCCAAGTGCCCTGAAATTTATATCTGGAAATAGCTGGAAATATGTATAACAAATCGTAAGTTATACAGAAAAATAAAATTTGTATTAATGGGAAAGTGGATACTCCAGATTTCTATGGGCAGCTGTGACTACTGTGTGGTGCATTTCAGCATATTTCAAGAAAGAATCTTTTTATAACCACACATTACTTCTGAAGTTTCCTTCTCTGTGGGACCATACCAATACTTAGCTTATGTTATCAAGTATAATACATTTGTTTGTGCTATTTAAAAAAAAAAAAAATATCTGCCTTTAAAGCATCTGTGGACAACCTAACTTTTGTGTATCCTATTTTTCTTCTTCAGTAATAGGGTATCTAAAAGTACCAACCTCAGTTTCTCCGTCCTTATTTTTAGCTAGTTACTTTAGCCCTTGCACAAACTGGACAACATCGTGGGCATTTGCTTTAACCATAGTTCATTAATTAGATTGAGTACAAATACAATTTTTTGAATCTTCCTGCTCACAAATATTGTTTTCCCTTTCTTGCCTGTTAAGTCCCTGCAGTGCATGTGAGAGAAATGCACTTGAATATCTTAACTTGTCTTCAGTTCCAGCTACATAATTTTCATTCTGTGGATACTACCTACCTTAGTTTATTTCTAACCAAATGATTCTGGTTCAGTCTACTCCTCGTGGTTTTCTGGTCATGCTTAACTACTTTTCTCTGGAATAAACGCTAATTTATATAAACTGGTTGTACTTTCATCCCTAAAATTACTTAGATTTTTCTAAAACACAGAGTGAGCACAGCTCAGAGGCCAGTTTAAGGAAAACTCTTGAAGTATAAATGTTTATAAATGTGTAGATTTGTCTAGGGTTCTTCATCAGACGCTGCTCATTAATCAAGCCTAAAAATTATTTGGCATCAACCATGTCTCATAATATTTCCCTCATTGAGGTTAACAAATATATTTTCATATATTCATGTACATTACCTTGACTAAAATGTAAGCGAATGGTTTCTCCTGTCTTTTTTATTTCTCTTTTTCTAAAGTGGCCAAACCCAGGAATGTTGCAATATAACTCTTGTAGTTATAACTCTTTAATTTCTCCCTTAGAGTAAGTGAAGATTGCTTAAATACAATAGATGATGGGATGAACTGGGTCTTCAGTTCTGCCTCATTGCTAGGGTAAGTGTCTCTTGAAAAGCACTGTCTGGCTTTTCCTCAGCTCATGACTCCTTTTTCTGAATTCACCTTCATGACCTCTGTGCCTACTTTGTTTTATCTTTTTTTAAGGTTAGCTCATTTTCCACAACCCCTATTTGCCTTTTTATTACATTTTCAAGTTTTCTTCTGTTAGTGCTTGCTGCAATATCCATGTACCAGTTTCCATATTAAAATAATGAATGTCCAATTTTCCCAGAGGTGCACAGTCCATTCATCCTCTGTCACAAAGATTATACGAAGGGTTTCATTGAAACTATCAGCAGCTTCCTGTCTATGCTATATGAACTTTTTGATGCTTGCAATTCTGACCAGCATATGTCAGATCAGGTCCTCTCACCTTTTTCCAGGAGCTTCAGGCTGTGCTCTGTTTTAAAATGGATGGTGGCTTTGTCTTATGCTTCTTAGAATTTTCTGAGCAACAACAATCCTAAAAGCCTCGTTCAAATTTTCCCACCAAGTGTAAATTTTCAGTCTAAGATCTTGTTCCTAATATGGTTCGAGATTGATCAAAATCCTGCCATGACAAATCTCTAAAATGTTGGATTTATTTTTATTCTGTTGTTAAAAATATGCAACCCAGAAGTTTCCCTTTTAACTAGAGTGCATCACTGTTCACATTTCAATAACAAAAATTTAATTTAAGTCAAGCAGAGAAATGTGGGCAAGAAAAAAATTAATTTGAAAAAGCAGTTGTTTTAAATGATATAATGAAAAATGAAACCACCTTCAAATTATCTGTTACTGCACTAACATGAAATGCTGCTTGAAATCCTTCTACTTACCTTTCTTATTTCCAGGAATTTTGTCTTTGATGAAGCCAGGACTGATGAAAAACATACTCATAGTAACCTGTAGTACTCAGGAATTATTCTGGTCATAAAGTTCTCTGAAATAAATTCTCCAGTGCCGACAGTATAAATTAGAACAGCTTAAGAGAACTTGGGTTTCTGTAGACCCTCTCCAAATTGCAGTGGCAACCACAAAGGCTGTTGATTTGTTGATGTATTGTAACTGCAGAATGCTATTGAATAAATAAGAAAATGAAAGTAGAGGGAGTCATTCTGTCAAGTGATTGATGTTTCTGCTTTTACTATAAGTCACAGGAAAGTAGTTACCAACATCATCCATAGAGTTGCTTTTAAAATTAAAAAGCTCCTATGACAGTCAGCATTGTCCTTTCCACCCAACCATGGATTTTATCAGCATGTCCTTGTCTCATAGAGACTTTGCTAAGAAAACAGTTTTCTATATCCTCCACTCAAGGTAGTACTAAGAAGACGTCACGATTTCAGGTTACTTAGCAATATAGGCAATAAAGATGTCTCTTTAAAGATGACAGTCCCCCTTCCTAAGAAACATCCTATCTCAGTTTACTGCTCTGGAGTTTAAGGGGCTGGATTCTTTTCTGTAAGAAAGCATCTCAAAGTCAATGAATTTACTTTAGATATTGAATTTATCATAGGAGAAGAAAACAAAATAAAACTTTAGAAAGCAAAATGCCTTAATGGTTTTCATTCCAGTGCAGCATTTCCCTAGCTTTTCCATATTACTATCAGGAAGCTGAGGGAATGGTGGCTGAGGAAGCAGGCAACTGAATGACACAGCTTTCAGGTGAGCTATACTGCGAGCTGGTGCTGTCAGCTGTTCCACAGCAATGCTCAGAGTGTTGTCTCCTGAGGATGCCATCCCACAAAATAGCCGTGCTAGGCCCATGACCCTGCACTACAATGAGCATGAAGCAATTTACCTGCTTGATATCAAACTACCTCAGTGTTTCTCTGCTGCAAAAACGTGTAAATACTGTGTCATTGCTGATACATTATGAACCCACAACACACGACTTGAACTCACAACACGTGACTTCCGAGTAACTTGTTTTACAGCCTTGGCCGCAGCTTTGTCAGTTACTTATCTTGTATAAACTGTGTTCACATAAATAAACTTGAGCACTAGTTGTCAGAAAAATACTGAACAAGAAGTTAAAATAGAACAATATCTTTTTAGTTCTAACATAATCTGTGACTGAAAATATTCCTGTTTAGTTCCAGTTAGATGTCAGCAAAAATTACAGGGACAGTTCCAGTTCTGGATCAAATATTGATACCATTTGGTCCAAGTTCACTTTGTTTTTCTGGGGCCAAATTAATTTTAATCTGGGACATGATTAGAAATAAGAGAAAACAACACATCAGAGAAAGATATATAAAAGTAAAACCTGTCATTCTTGAGGAAAAACAATGTGAAACTATCCTCACAGATGCAGTTCCCACAATAGTCATCAAGAGAAGACCAGAAGATCCCATTCTGCTAAAGCCCTTTTTGTCTTTGCTATCTGTGATTCAGCTTTGGAATTAATTATGACAGGTTTTATGACTACAATATTTTAAGGCTAAAAATAAAATGGGAGACTGTTCTATCATTTGTATTGTTGAACTCTTTGGTGCCTTATTAATGAAATACTGCTAAAACAAAAGTTCTCGTAACTTTAGTAACTTCAGAACATAACTGAATATCTACTTTCTCTCTCCTATGTCATGACACTGCAAAAAGTAGAAGAGTCTGGTTTTGTAACTTTTGCTTGGTTTAACTTGATTTTTTTTTTAATTAGAGTGGCTGCAAACAAGTCGACAACAGTGTAAATTCAACCATTAGGATTTCCATGCTCAATGTCAGAAGTGGTGTCATTCTGGGAATAATCCTAGCAAAATTGCACTAGATATTTTTCACACTTCAGCAGCATGGTTTAGTTACAGATAGTCATTCCTACTGATCAAGAATCCCATGCAGCAGCATCAGTGCTGGGCACATATGGAGAAGAAAGAATGCAGTTTAACATTCACATTTGGCACTCTCAGTAGGATTCATCTGATTTGCAAAGGAGGCAGACAAGAGATGCAGCCATTAATAAAGATGATTCACTATAGTAGACGATCTTTGAAGCCTATACTTAAAAAGATCAGATCTGCTTATATATCTGAATTCTGCAACTATTTTTAAAAATTTATGGCAAGTAAGTAAGCTATTAAATGTAATAATAACACAATGATTAAAATACAATGACACCCCAAAACCTAGATATATTCCCTTGATTTGCAGGAAGCTTTCAATAGAAAAAATATTGATGTGATCTAGATTACATCAATATTATTATTTGGATAACATCCAGCTCCCTGGAGTTCTAGTTAAGGATTCCACTGCACTGTTGGATCAGATTTCACAGGATGAGGTTAAAGAGGCAAATTACTTCTTTAAACTACCAATGATCCCCAGAAAGAAATGGCTTGGGGTTTATTTTTACGAAAATGTATAGATCTCTCAGCAAAAAGAAAAATTTCGGAAATACTGAAATTATAGTCTTGTAGAGAAATTCCACGGCCTTTGAATAAATAGAAATAAAATGGACCTGAGGATCACCAAAACAGTTTTCTTGCTATATGTTAATCACAGTACTCAGTGTGATATTCAGTTGATAGTAAGGGGCAGATAAACATAAATGACTGATAGATCTGTGCAAAGAAGAATACTGAAAAATTAGCATTGTTCAGAAGACTAAATAGAGATAAGGTTTCCCAGATCCATGTTATCTGGGAAAAATACAACTCTGCTCTTTTTTTTCGGACCAATATACAAAACTGCTCGGTACTCTAGTTTCTTCCATCCTAAAAATTAAGTTGTGGCTGATCAAGAAATCTCCCAACATAGCTTGAATCAGACCCAAGCCCAATTATAGCAACTAAGGTGTTCACTAATCACAGATTAATTTGTGGAAAAACAATGCAGCATTTCTGGTGTTTATTCTTTGCAAGGTATCTGCTGTCAGTCCCCATCATAGGCAAGATGCAAGGCTTTTGGTTTGTTCAGGTCTGGCCAATCTTACCTCAGTTTGAGATTAGAGGCAACTGCAGTTCCACTGAGGCTGTTGGCATGGCACTTGCAGGATACTTACCATAGGAATAAGAAACACAAGATATTTTTGGCTGTAGAGTATTTTGTCATTGTTTTTAAGAAAGTTTCCGCAACCCAGAGCAGCTCCTAAAACAAAAATATGAAATATTTTGTGTTAGATGAAAAAAAATTTAATTTATTCATCTACTTTGTACACTTTTTAAGTTTTAGGAAATTTTTAAATTCTGTATGAGGAAAAGATGGTGAAGTATCTTTCTGAAAATCTGAATTGATTTTCATCGCTCCCTGAATATTTTAAACTAATGCACAAGCCATTGGGCACAAGCCCACATATGCACAAGCCATTTTGCTGGTATTCCTGCTGCTTGCTGTATGCCAGCACAGTCAAATACTATCAAGTGTGCAGCCATGTCTCTTCCGAACAGAGCAGCACAGACACCTGCCGTCAAAGAGCAGACATTCATCTCTACTTGCTGAGGATTTATTTAGCTTTCAGTTCCATGTACAGATGAACAGATGAACAAGAAGGAATTCCCCCCTTGATGGCTTTAGTTCTCCTATTCTATTGCATTTTATTTCGATAAATCTTGAACTTTTATATATCTTTTAATATCTCTAACCCAAACCCCACTTCCGCTCCCTACTTTTCCTCATTTTTGTTTTCTTTATCATTTTGGTTTTATCTTCTCTCCCAGTTTCTCATGACTCATGTAATTTTCATTACATTACCGGTTCTGAAAACAGTGAGAAATCTGTCAAGAATGGATGTAAATGAGATGTAATAGAAGAACATTTGGGATTTATTTCAGCAATCTGTATGATATTAAAGAGATAAGGATGAAAAAGAGAATGCTTGTTTAATATATGCTGAAAGACAATGCTAGACAAAGTGGAGAATGATATATAGAGATAATCTATTCCTTCCAAACATGGTCTGCTTAGATTAGCGTGTTCAATCAAATCTTTACTATCTATAACATTGTGCCAGATGTGACATTTTTAAAAATGGAAAGGCAGGATTTGTTCATGAAAATCTTCTGCAGTTATTGACATTATTATTTATTCTAAACAACTTATATGCTTGGTTCTTTAGTAAAGAAAGTAAAAAGCACAAATCTTGGCTTGAAGATTTTATGATGATGAGCCTTTCTGCAGTAAATCAAGTGGGTAGACCTCCTCTGATGTTAATGTGTCTCCACATGAGGCCAGAAATCTGCTGCCATAGGCAACTTGCAAGGTCAGGTCTTTCTTAAAAATTCAAAATAATAAATGAAATAAACCATCACATTTGTTTTGAAAGAATAAAAATGAACACAGCTCCTCACATATATTTTGACATCTCTTAATTTAAACATACATTATTTTCCAAAAAAAATTCAAATGATAGTGAATATGCAATTCATTTCTTGCAAATTCAGTAGTGGTGCTTCCACTCTCTGGCAGGTGCTCATAACCCAGGAGTATGACCGAGGCCAGTTTCCTTCATATTCTAATTCTAATTGCTCACAGCTGTGTAACAAACAGTTACCAACACACTCCCCAAAGCCAGAGCCTAGCAGACTTCCTCACAGCAGGAAATTATGCAGGAAAGATGCAAAAGTCTGGAGAAATCCTAGGTAGGAGAACAAGAAAGAGAATGGGACCTGAAGTACAACAAGTCAGCAATCGCTTGTGGAATGATTTGGCAGCAAAGACCTACCATGCTGAATCAGATGGCAGGTCCATTACCAAAACAGACAATGTAGGAACAAATGAATCATTAAGAAGCATGTGAAACGTGTGGGCTTGAAAAGCAAAACTTTGGCTATGAAGAATGTTTTGGAGTTACAAAGCTGTATATATTCAGCAGAATAAGGCTTGAGCATGAGAGAAAATAATTCCTTTGAAAGTCTTCACTAGTATGAAAAGGTTACTGCTCTTAAATAAGTATTTCTTTATTAAAGCAAAAATCCCCATCATTTATCAACACCTCTAACTGTGGTTCTAAGTGGTGCTTTCTGGTTCCTGATAATAATGCAAGCATGGTAATGTTCTATTGAATTAGGCTGAAGATTAACAGAAGAATAAAAACCAGTGTCAGGAAACAGAGAGCTAAGAGACAACACCAGAAGAATAATATTCAATTTATGGAAGACAAGCAAAGAGCCAGAATACTCGCCTTTTGAATCCAACATAAATATCAGCAGATTTAAAGCATTTTATTTAATACAGATATCTATTCTTCAACCCTGCTGTAAATTATGTATTGCTATATGCATAGAACAGGGAAATTCTTAAATACATATGAAATATGAATATTTGCATTTGCTTCCAGTTTGGCTTTACAGTCAGAAGAAATTCAAATGATTAGACCTTTGTCACACTGACTCAGCAATGTGCCAAGATTAGAAATATCGTTAATATTTCATTGTAAAAAAATCCTCCTCTCTTTGTTTTATACTGAATTCCTTTTTCATTTTTTTATGTTGTATTGTATACTGACAAAGAAGCTCCTGAACAAATCATAGAATCATCAGGCTCTAAGCTACTGGTAACTCCCTCTCACCATGGTAAAGGTGGTTTCTGTCTCCCTGCTATGTATCTGCAATAGCTTTTCTGTTAAAGAAAATGATCAGGAATTCAGAGCCATTTATACCTTCAATGTGTAACCTAGTCATAAAAAATAGTTGCAAACTGCCTATTTGAAGGTTCTGTGTTAGAGATCACATTTACTTTGCTATAGGGAGTCTGGATGTGGAAGCCCACAGTAATAGTTATTCTTCATTTCTCAAATCTCTATGCTTTGTTGCCACAAGGGCTGTGTCAGCCACCTCTCATATGCAGTCAGAATACAGCCTAAGTCACTCTCATTCACCACGTTTGACACGAAACCTCAGTCAGCTTGTGCTGTAAGAGTTAGGTATCTTGCTCAAGCCGTCTGTCTTTGCCAATACAGAGAAATAAGTGCACTGGCAGAATGGGTGCAACTATTCTCAGCAACAGTTTTAGTAACTTGAACCATCATCTGATAGCCCTTATCTTTCTCCAGCAGTTGCACTGGAAGCTGAAGAGACTGACTTCAATTTGACACCCAATTACTGTTAATTAAAATCAATCAAAATAAGATCCACTACTATTAACAGAAACTGCAAGCAAAATGAAATCTCTGTGATTTCCCCCTTATCAAGCTACTAAAAAGAAGTTCTTCTCTTTTAATACCCTTACTCAAGAGAAATTTTGAAAGAAAATTTTAAAAAATCATCCATTTTAATATTGCATGTTTCTTCTTTGTGGATTGCCAGTGAAGAGTGTGTCTATGTAAATAAAATAATTAGCATAAAAATACCACAAGTATTTGTAGGTAAGATCTTACCTACATTATTTTGATGGCTTTTAAGGAGAAATAGACTGAAAGACTGAAAGCAGTGCACAGGCATGGTCTGCTACTATCCATACCAGAAAAATCAAGCCTATATTATAAATGATATTGCATAGGCAGTTACCTCCACTTAGTTTCAGTTTTAGAACAAAAATATGTTTAAAGTTACTTTCTCTAGCTCCACATTTTTAAATAGATTTATACTTTCCTAACACTTAAATTTTCAGCTTCATAATGGTTCTTTAACACTACACTTTGAAACAGTAATGCAGTTCCTTAGGTGGAGAAGGCTCCTTAGAAAATCAGGGATAAATTTTTCACTTCTACCTATCATGTCATACCATACCATTCCTATCATAATACAGCCTCAATGCTCTGTTGAATCTGCTCCATGTGATAGGCCAAATATGGAATGTTCAATGATTTTCTTTGAACTTTTCATGCTAAACAATATTCATATGCAGTAGAGCTAATTGCTATCCTTCAGTTCATCAAATCATTTGCATTTTACCCTTTAGAGCTTTAATTTCAGTTGGCTGATAAAGCTAACTATTTGAGATTTGCAAACATCCCCACTAAGCTTAACCCATCATTTTCTCAGGAGACAACAATAAATGTATTGTTGTACACATATATATTCCAATTTCGGATATCTATTTCCAATTTACATTCAAATCCTTTTTTCCTTCGCAAGATATTCTTAATCAGGAATTTGCACAGCAGAATAATTCAATCAATGACAGAATTTTTGGTAAAACTAAATTATTCAAATTAATTTGGATCATTTCCAGAAGTACTCCAAGAGATATATAGAAAGTTCCTCTTCACAAAGTACAAAAGCATCTCAAAACAGTGTTACCCTAAGAATACTTGCTATGTAGGAAGTGGATTTAAAGCAGAAAATCAGTAGACAATATGTATTAGCATAAAATAGTTGCTTTTGGGTGCAGTAAGGAATGAGTATTTTTTGTTTCAAGCAAAGTTTTTCTTATCAGATAATTCAAGAGACATGTAAGTAATCTGTGGACATATAGGAGTTCTTGCAGCCAAAGAGAATAGACATCTTCACAATTAGGCTATGATTCACGTTAGGTTCTCAAGGTTCGTCAAGGGTATCTCTTGACTTTCTCATGGATATACTTTTGACACATTTCTGTCAGCTGAGTCCATACAGTGTTTTTTGGCTGTCATTAACAAGACAGGTCAAGAAAGCAGCTGTCAAGTTTATGTTTCCTGACAATTTTAATTTCTCACCTCATTGACAGACAGGTTTTCCTGCTTGGACAAACATTTCAGTATTTTCTATCAAGGTCTTTTGTACCTGAGATGTTTCATTTAAAATTAAAATATTCAATATTTGACAATCTTATCAGAAACTTTCTCAAGCCCTGTGTTTACCCAAGATGTAAATCAAGGTGGTTTTGATTTTAAATCAATTTTGGGCTTTTAACTGGTACCATATTTTACAGTAATTTTTCATCATTCAGGAAACATCACATCTGCCACTCTGGTAGAAATGTTTTCTTGGTGCATTCCCCCTTCTCTACCCTTTTAATGTAGTCACACCTGGCCACTGGCCATATGACAACCCATAACTTACCTCATATGAAGGATGCAGAAATAAATTCAGCTACTAGATTTTCTGTATGTTATTAAAAACGATTATAGTAATTGCAATCACAGGAGGAACTAAAAACCTTCAGTGTCCTTTTAAGAACTAACTGGTAGTCTGCTGTCTACAAAAATCATCCCTTAAAAACCAAAAAACCCTTATAACTAAAGTGAGATTTCCAACTAAAGTGAGATTTCCAAATCAATATTTTTATGGAAGGAGAATTAAATGTGGAGAAAGGAGGACAGAGACGTGAACTCTGCACAAGAATGTCTCCCACACAGTGCAGTTAAACACATTTTTCCCAGTGCAGAACAGTGAACTAATGTATGGCCTTGGCTTTTTTCTTTCTGACACTTAGTAGAATCAATGTTGGACATCTATGCATGTGAATAGGTATTTCAGGCCTGCAAGTTTTTTCTGAGGCTATTGTTAACATAAATAGAAATATCTTTCAGAACATTAATGTACCATAAATGACCTTTCAAAAAGTTTTATCTTCAAAGTTATGCCAAACATGATAACAGAGCACTGCAGAAATGCATCTGCTCTCAGAGTACTCCCTGTCAGAGCTGGAATCCATTGCTTCAGTATCCATCCCATGACAGGAGTGACGGCAGGTCTGAACTTGGAGATCATAGCTTGCCACAGGACACCAAAATGTCAAACAGTATATTTGCACTAATTTCATCTCGTTTTACTTGGAATGCGGTAAAGACTTAAGTTTCAGCCTTGAAACTGCCTACATGAAGGAGCAGTAATTGCTTTCTTTCACTTAAAACAAATAGCTTGTATTTTGCTGGGAATCTTTAATGGGTCTAGAGGACAGATTTAGTAAGTCTTAATTGCTATCCTTTGTATAATCCTATCTGATATCCTTAAGCTTCCTTCTTAGAAAATAAAGATGCATTATAGCTTTGCTGGAGAATCTGAGCATCTATTCTGTTCTCTCACTTGAAAAGCTAATTCATTTTATTGCTACATTACTGACTACCAACTAAATATTAACTGGAAATACAGCTCTGTGAATAAATACCAAAATATTCTCTAGGGTTAATAAAAGCCGTTCTTTAAAAAACAATAAGCAATGACTTTTAAATTGTTTCTCTCTCTGTGAAAGTTAGTTACCATTTTCTTTTAAAAGTAAGCCATGTGCTATCAAAGGGAGCACAAGTTATACTGTGAAGTTTTCCAAGTAATCAACAGTAATGTTCTGTAATTCTCATGCATGCACTTTCCCACTTTCATGTACCATGATTGGAAGATCCATATTTTTGGTCTAAATCATATGTAATTGAGTTGGTGTGGGTGTGGCAATGCTCACTCAGTACTTGGCACTGGTGATGCCACACCGCAAGTGCTGTGTCCAGTTTTGGCCTCTCACTACAAGAAAGACACTGAGGTGCTGGAACAAGTCCGGAGAAGGACAATGAAACTGGTGAAGAGCCTAGCAAGTGAGTTATATGAGAAGTGGTTGAGGGAGTTGTCATCCTTCAGTCTGGAGAAAGGGAGGCTCAGGGGAGACCTTATCACTCTCTACAACCACCTTAAAGGAGGCTAAGGCCAGGTGGGAGTCAGCCTTTTCTCCCAGGCAACCAGTGACCTGATAAGAGGAAATGGTCTTAAGCTGCACCAGGGGAGGTTTGGGTTGGACATCAGGAAGAATTTTTTCACTGAAAGTGTGGTCAGGCATTGAAATGGGCTGCCCAGGGAGGTCGTGGATTCACCAACCCCAGAGGTATTCAAGAAACAACTGCACTTGGCACTTAGTGCTATGGTTTAGTTGACATGGTGGTATTTAATCAAAGGTTGAACTCAATGATCTTGGAGGTCTTTTACAATCTTATAATTCCACAATTCATCTGCTATAATATAGAGCTAATTTCTGACAACTTTTTACTTTATCAGCAGTCCAAAAGTAAAAAAAAAAAAATTAAAGTATGGTCTCCTCAACTGTTTCATAAAAGGAAAGCACTTATTGCTCTTCTAAGGACATTAGCAGAAACAGGAGCAATAAGAATTCATCTTCTACAGATTCAAATATCTTACTGAGAATGTAGCTTAGAGGAAAACTGATGGGCTGTTATTACTTTTGCTGCTGTAATGTCTGTGTGCATCTATTTAAGACTCCATTATGCTAAGCACTGTATACACACATGGGAAAAAGTGTGTTCTTTACCATCAAAGGAGCTGACCTCTAATAAAAATTACTACGGGAATTTCAGCAGTCTGGAAGTGAGATGGGAAGACACAGAAAGAGAAACAAAGGTATTGCATAACATGATGGTGGGTGATACAACAGTCTCACAAGTAAAAACTGAAGCAAGGAGAAAAGATCCCTTAGTACAAGTCTTATTAACACATTTACGGTATTGGGCACTGAAGAGCACACCTCATTTCCTGCAGGAGTTTCTTCCACTATTAAAGACAGTCAGCTCAAAAGGATCTTTTTCTCTTGTCTTAACCCAAATGATGAAGGAGAAAAGTGAGACTAGGTGCTGAAAATAAACCTCCTTACATACAAGCATTTGATATTTGAAGGCTTGCTGCATTTAGGGGTCTGTGAGCAGTAAAACACCAGGATATTGATCGCTGCTCTTCTAGTGATCTACCATAATAAAACCCAGACTCATGGTTAAGTACAAAATTATATCAACCAATTTTTGAAATTCCTGTGATGGAAACTTTTATACTACAGTATTCAAGTGCCAAACAATTCTAATTTAATGCAGCTACCAAATCCCCAGCATTGTTATCAGCATAGGAATGAACAATAAAAGTCACTGAAATAATGTTACTTTCATCCCCACATCAGTGCCACTTTGTGCACTCAGAACATCTGGCATTTATGATACATAAGCAGAAAGGGACACAGAAATCCATAATATATTTTTAAAGGAAACATAGTTACAGCATTAACTATGGAAGGAGTACATACTGTAGTTCTTCAAAGAGCCGATCAAGTATTAGTTAGTTCTCAGGATCCTGGAAGACAATCAAATAATCCAGTTGCTCTGCACAGAAAGCTTGCTGAGAAGTAGTGTAACCTATGCTGTATTTTTCAATATTTTGCTTTGGACCTTATCTTCAGGACAAAACACATTTCAGTAGGCTCCTTAAAGGCTGCCTTTGACTTTGAAAAACATACATTATAGAAATGTGCAGTTCTGATGTTGGGAAGTGTCCTATTTTTCTCTGTCATCTTCAGTCCTTTCCAATTTGAGCAATAATGTCTTAATGGATTAAATAAAGGACGAGGAATTAGAAGACCAACGTTTGACTATTAGCTTAGTGTTAGCATGAAAATTCAGTTTCCTAAAACAATTTTCCTATTGAGAAAACAGGAATAACAGTTTGTCACCCTTTTCACCTTCATAGGTTTTGAGCCTCAAACAATGATTATTAGATGGTATGAAAACCTCAAATAAAAAATACAAAGAAATTCAGATTACCTAGATCATGCAACTAGAAGATAATATTCAAGCTACTCTTCAGGATAAGGCCTGTCTTTAGGTTTTACTTAGTCCTTTCTGAGGACTATCAGTGGCAGGATACTGATCATATCTTTCTGTCTTTAAGCAGTATTCCTGTGACTTTCCTTCATTAAATACATACCTAAAGATACTGACCTGGGTATATCATATACAACCTCAGAGTTGATTGTTTCTGAGTATACACAGAGAACTTCAGTTTACGCTGATATTGATCTCTAGCCAGAGCTGCAGGGCTGATTGACAGCAGGAAGTCAAAACTTGGTGTCCTTTGCAGCGAAGATGCATAGAAGTACATGGACAGTATGGATTACTAAATTTGCTGGCTCTTAATGCACTATAAAATTCAATGTTCTGAAATGTTAGCAGCAGCTTGGATGAGAATCTGCCTTTTCACTTGTAGTCGTGTAAAAGACATGCATCTACATATACTCCAAGATAGCGGCCTGAGGTGCAAATCTTAAGTTCTCTACAGCCCTGTCCTACGTGAGGAGTAACCCTTGAAAATGGTGCCTGTAAACCTGTCTTATCTTCCAGTGGTTATGACCAGTAGACCTTAAACCAGAAAATTGTCAGAAAAATGGACTGGAATGAAGAAGTTTCTTGTACCCTCTGCTATTCAGTACCTTCTGTTCTTCAGAATTCGTGTTAAACCTCTCCAAAAATATCTCACAGAATAAATGATCCTTCTCTCCCCATAAATGTTCTTTTCTCTAGAAGCTAAAGATATTATTGGTCTGAGTTGATAGAGAAGTGCAGCTAATCTAAGGTGACTCAGAGGATAATTCAAAATCAAGACTTTTTGGACAAATTTACAAAGTAAAACAAAGCTAAGGCCAGCCATTATGGGGATAATACTTGTTCAATTCACAGCATAATAAGAAAAAAAAATGCACTATAAAACAAGAAAGGTCCTTTTAATTACCTTCCACTTGGGGAGAAAAAAAAAGCGACTTTGCATCACAGTTGCTTCACAGAGCTTATGATCCACTTACTTGGATTCCATGTTACATCTTCTTTACTTGGGAAATCGAGTTTTTTGTTCATAAACATTGTAGAATACAATGCAGAAAAGACAGGAGATCTTTACACAGAGTCACAGACAAAACCACCAGCTGCACAAATACTAACATTCTTTGTAAATATGTCTAAATAGCTCTAAATAGGAGTTACACAATTTTCTCCACCTGGTTTATCTTTAAAGGAATTTAAAAGTGCTAACATGGGAAAAGAAGCTATTCTGGCCAGAAAATATTTCTTGTCACCTTTCTTTAAAATTTTTGGCGGGTCTTTTTTTCCTGTCTCTTGAATGATATTGAAAGCTAAAAACCAGTATGTTAATAACAACTGAAAAAGAAATCTAAATTTATAAAATGATTTCTCTTCAAAAAGTTGTTATAAGCCAATCTTTCTATGACTATGTGATCTGAACTGGGAAATATTCTCTTTGAGAATCGGATACAAGTTTTTCCGTTGGGCTGCACACAACTAAGGAATAACTCATATTTAGGGAAAATATCTGCAATCAATCAAGTCTCTTAGCAACAATGTGAGATCTTAATCCTCAAAGTCTTAAGCTATGTTCACTATTTTTAAACAAATGTGAAATAACTGTGTATAATATAATTTTGAGGTAATACCCATTGTGTTTCAAGATATTGTTTCAGGCTCAGCAACAGTAATACCATTCACTCAAGTTCAAGTGAGTGAAAAATGAGGTTCTCATTCAGGTGTCTGCAAAGCCCCATGTAGACAGACTCAACAAGGTTCCTCACTCCTTGTCTGTCTTTTTAGATTAACTGATAGAGAGACTGTATATTTTTCACATTTGAAGATAAAAAGATCTCTATTTTCTTGCAGGTAAAAAATTGCCTCCCTGTCAATTAATTGAAAAAATGCATAGCTCACATTGACTGAACTTTTATTTCTGTGTCAGAGGAGCTCTCTAACAAGGCAGTTTGGTAAGAATAAATGAGGCTATACCTGAGTGGGATTTGCAGGATCACCCTTATTCCACAACTAAAAGAGGTGGAAACTCCAATATCCTCATTATTCCTGCAATTCATGTTTTGTCTCCATACTGAAATACTGAAGAAGCCACCAACTTTCTCCTAAAAAGATATCACCCAACCAGACATTCACTTAAGCAGAGTACTGCTAAGCCAATTGCAGAATTTTTACTGGCAAGTTTAATTTTGTCAGGCTGCTGGAAAAGGCAGAAATTGTTTACGGAGATTACAGGATAGCAGAACCATTATTCCTAGTAAAGGGTAGGACGGTTTTGGAGTTCCTAGATACTAAAAATAAATAAACAACTTTGGATCAGGAAGGTTTAATTAGCATTAAACATATTCAGGGGTTGAAGGCTGGAACCTCACTGCCTTCTGCTTATTAGGTTGGTTGTGACTTTTACTCTGCTTGTTAATTTAATTTAATTTTTCATAAAATTATAATTTAAAAACCACGGCAATCATGTTAATCACATTATTGTTTAAATGCTTAACTGGAAGTTGTTTGATCCAGATACTAGATACAATACTACCAGATTAATTATTTGTGACTTTGCTTTTCATTCACAATAAGGCAACATTTTACTTTAGAGTAAATTGCCTAGGAGACCACCTGACTTGAGCTGACATTACTTACAGAGCATTGTTTAAGATTATTTACACTCCACTGATGAAAATATTTCTTTTCTGGTCATGATTTCTCTAATTAAAATATTTTCACTGTTGTTTTTCTATAATTCTTGTTCATAGACCTTCCTTTTACTTAATTTCTCATTTCTGTACTGTTCTGAATCTTGATTGAGGTTGTGGACTCTTCATCCTCTCCATTGAGGTGTTCAAGGCCAGGCTGGATGAGGCTCTGAGAAACTTGGTGTAGTGGAAGGTGTGCCTGCCCATGACAGAGGGGTTGGAACCAGGTGATCTTTAAGGTGCCTTCCAGCCCAAACCATCCCATGAGTCTACGATTCTGTGAGTTTGTCTTCTCACACAGCTAACCTATTACACTGTAATTTTAGAAATTCCCTGGGAAATGAGATATTCTTACCTTGTAACCCTTTTTTTTTTTTTTTTTTTTTTT